>JAREIK010003048.1:0-43309 GCA_029783825.1 Sapria himalayana | reverse complement strand
ACACACTTAGGTTGTCTCAGAGTAAAACACAAAAAATTCATCAATTTATCCACCCATTCACTAGAGAGCATTCCATTCACTATTCGACCCTTGTACATCCATTCATGATCGTCCTCCAAAACTAGTTAAAAAAATCAATTTATTTAACAAACTTGATTTTCTCTAATTATAGTTATATATAATTCTATAGACATTTATTTAGTTATACAAATATTTATATATAGTTATATACATATAGTTTAACATAATATTATATGTTGTTATACATGTAATTATAAATATAGTTACATGTGGTTATACATATAGTCACTCATATAGTTACACATATAGTTAAACGTAGATTTATAAATGTAGTTTATATATTTGTCATTTAATTTTATATATTATACCTATAGTAATGTATAGGCATAGATATAGTAAAATACTTTTATATATAGTACTATATTACAAATATATATTAAATATAAGCTATAAATTTAATATTTAAATATAATTATGCATAAAACATTATAATTACATAAGTAAGATATAATTATTTATAATTATATATTATTTTCATATAATATATATAGTTTTAACTAGGTATATAATATTAAACATATAGTTCAATATAGATATATTCATACAAGTAGTTATAACTAGTTATACATAAATATATACATTGTTATAAACAAATATTTAGATTTAATTATATGAGTACATATATGTATATATAGATAGAAATATAGTTATATATAGTTATATAAATATTTATTTAGTTATACAAATATTTCTATATAGATATAAACAAATAGTTTAACATAATGTAGTATGTTGTTATACATGTAATTATATATATAGTTACATGTTATTATACATATAGTACAAATATAGTTAAACTTATATTTATGCATGTAGGCTTATATATTTGTTCATTTAATTTTATATATTTATACATATAGTAAAGTATAGGTATAGATATAGTAAAATACTTTTTTATATACTACTACATACAAATATATATTAAATATAAGCTATAAATTTAATATTTAAATAAAAGTATGCATAAAACTGTTATAGTAATATATATAATAAGATACAATTATTTATAGTTAGTATTATTTTATATATATATATATAGTTATAAATTTTTTATATAATTAAACATATAGTTATATATAAATATATTTTTACAAGTAGTTATAAATAGTTATACATAAATATATACATGTTATAAACAAATATTTTGATTTAATTATATGAATACATATATTTTTATATAGTTACAAATAGTAGTTATTTTATAATTATATAGACATTTATTTAGTTATACAAATATTTATATATAGTTATTCACATATAGTTTTACATAAAATTGTATGTTGTTATACATGTAATTATAAATATAGTTACATGTGGTTATACATATAGCTACACATATAGTTAAACGTATATCTATACAAGTATGTTTATATATTTGTTCATTTAATTTTATATATTTATACATATAGTAATGTATAGGTATAGATATAGTAAATACTTTTTTTATATACTACTATATACAAATATATATTAAATATAAGCTGTAAATTTAATATTAAATATAATTATGCTTAAAATTTTTATAGGTATACATATAGTAAAATACAATTATTTGTAGTAATATATTATTTTACATATAATATATATAGTTATAAATAGTTATATATAAATAAACATACAGTTATATATAGATATATTCATACAAGTTGTTAAAAATAGTTATGCATAAATATATACAACATTATAAACAAATATTTTGATTTAATTATATGAATACATATATATAAATATAATTACAAATATAGTTATATATAATTATATAGACATTTATTTAGTTATACATACATACATATATATATATATATATTAATATTAATATTATATTTATATATGTAAATATAGTTACACATGTAGTTTAACATAATGTTGTATGTTGTTATACATGTAATTATAAATATGGTTATATTTGGTTATACATATAGTTACACAAATAGTTAAAATATATTTATACATGTAGATTTATATATTTGTTCATTTAATTTTATATATTTATACAGTAATGGATAGATATAGATATAGTAAAATATTTTTTTACATACTACTATTACAAATATATATTAAAATTAAGCAGTAAATTTAATACTTAAATATAATTATGCATAAACTTTTATAGTTATACATATAGTAAGATACAATTATTTATTGTTATATATTATTATACATATAATTTATATAGTTATAAATAGTTATATATAATTAAAGCTATTGTTATATAGAAATATATTCATCCAAGTAGTCATAAGTAGTTATACATAAATATATACAACATTACAAACATATATTTTGATTTAATTATATGAATATATATATATATATGTATATATAGTTACAAATATAGTTATATTTAATTATATAGTGTTATATAGTTATACAAATATTTATATATAGTTATACACATATAGTTATAAATATGTATGTAGTTAAAGATATAATTATATATAACATTTATATAGTTATACACTTAGTAAAATATAATTATATTTTGTTATATATTAGTATACATATTGTATATTTTTTTAGAAATATAGGTATATAGAATTATACATATAGTTATACATTATTATTTAGTTAAAAATTAGTTTTGTAAAGTTATAAATATAGTAATAAAAATAGTTTACTTTATTATAAATATAGTTATAAATCCTTTTATATAAAATGACATATGATTATATAATTAAACACGCGTAGCTATATAATATTTGTGAATAAAATATTTTTATAAATGTTACTTAAATTTATTATATTTATATTTAACACTTTTATAAATAATATAGAGTATATATATCACATTTATATAATCATTATAAATATTATATATTTATATAAAAAAATATGTAATATAAATATTTACAAAATTGTATTATCATTTAATGTTACATAATTGCTATATAAAAAATTATATAAATGGATAGTTTTATGTAAATGTAGTTTGGATATTTATAAACATTGAAACATATTTATAAATATTTATATATAACATTATATGTTTATATAATCATATGTATGTTTATTTATAATGTAAAACATTTATATATATTAAAGTATAGATATTTATACATACTGTCATATGATTATATAAATGTATAAAAGTTTATATATATTGTTACATGTTTATAATTTATTCGGATACAACAAAAATATAACCCATTAACTTTAAGATTAATTTTCTTAAGTTATAAAAGTAGATAAATCATCATTATATATTTTATTCAGCTACAGAAGGATAGACCAAAATACAAACATTTGTATTTGAAATTAAAATCAATAAAACCATAAAAATCTAAATAGTAAAAGAATAATGATTACACGGAAAAATTAAAGTTTAATTAATTGTGTAAAGTCACAATCATATAGGTTAAATGAAATAGAAGCAAAAATAAAGAAATTTGGATGTGAATTAAAAAAAACAAATACCCGATTATACTAAAAATATAAATATTGATTATTCTAATAAAATTCAAAGAGGCGGAGATATGTATAAGCATTTTGAAGGAAAAGGACAAACAAAAACATACCTGGATTTAGAAGAAAGATAGAATTTCTTCAAATTTATGCTTGTAGTTGCGTAATGACTCTGCTTCAAAAAATGATGGATATATGAATGTCTGTAGGTGTTAATGACTTAGCAAATGAATTTTAAATCAAAAAATTAAACCTATAAATTACCGGCCGATATTACGGCCGGTAAAAGATCGATAAGTACAAAGTTATAAATATTTAAAATGCCACTTACTGACCAATTTTAATGGTTATATATTTTTGTTCTTTAAATGGTCAGTAATTTGTCGGCAATTTATATTCACTAATTCAATCTTAATTTACAGATCAATTTCTGACAAAAATATTTGGTTGGTAGGTATGGTCAGTATTTGGTCGAGAATTTGGTCGAGAATTTGGTCGAGAATATTTTTTTCCAAAACACCATTTTGGTCTCTAAAGGTTGTGAATTGGTCTGTAATTACCGACCTATATAATTGGTCGGTAGTTTGGTCGTTATTATGACGTTATAAATAATTTGGAAAGTCACTTTAGTAACCAATTTTCATGGTAATATATTTTTAGACATTAAATGGTTTGTAATTTTTGGCAATTTTTTTTTAATTCCCTCCTAATTTACAGACAAATTTCTAACCAATGATTTTTTGTCGGTAAGTATTGTCGGTCTTTGGTCAAAAATTTGGTCACAAATATTTTTTTTTCGAATCCCCGTTTAAGTCTCTAAATCATTGTTAATTGGTCAGTAATTATCATCCTATATATTTGGTTGGTAGTTTGACCGGTAATTACGACGTTATAAAAATATTAGAAATTCACTTTACCGATAAATTTTAATGGTAATATATTTTTGGACATTAAATGGTGGGTAATCTTTTAGTAATATTTTTTCACTAATTCTCACCTAATTTTTAGACCAATTCCCGACCAAAAATATTTGGTCGGGAATATATAGTTGATATTTGTTGGAAATTTGGTCGGAAATATTTTTTTTCAAAACACCTTTTGGATCTCTAAATTATCGTGAATTGGTTTGTAATTACTGACCTATAAATTTGGTCGGTAAATGGTCGGTAAGTATGAAGTTATAAATAATTTGAAAAAATCATCTACCATCCAATTTTAATGCTAATATATTTTTGGTCGTTATATGGTCGGTAATTTTTTGGTAATTTTTCAGTAATTTTTCGGTAATTTTTATTTTATAATTTCATCCTAATTTATAAACTGATTTCTGACCAAAAATATTTGGTCGGTAATTATGGTCGGTCTTTGGTCGGAAATTTGGTCGAAATTTTTTTTTTTCGATAAACTTTTTTTTGAAATCTAAATGGTCGTGATTGGATCATAAATTACTAACCTTATTTTTAGGATGGTAATTTGGTCGGTATTTTTGTTATTTTTAGTAGTGCTATCTTTCTAAGTATTTATCTGTCTATTTATCAAACTATCTTTCAATATGTCTCTTTATCAATCTAGCTATCTATCTATCTGTGTATCTGTCTATCTAATTATCTGTATATCTATCTATCTATCATCTAATCATTTATGTATCAAGCTATATTTTTATTTGTAAATTAGTATATCGATTTATTTATCTATCTGTCTATTTTACTATATATATATATATATATATATCTATTTATATGTTTGTTTATCTATCTATCTATCTATCATTTTATCTGTCTATCTATATATCTTTCCATCTGTCTATCAGTCTACCTGTCTATATATCAATCAATCTATCTATCTATCTATCTGTCTGTCTATCTAACTATTTTTTGTCTATCTATCTATCTATCGATGTGTTAATCTGTCTATCTATATATCTATCTATTTATCTATTGGTCTATATGTATATCTATCTATATGTCTATTTGTATATTTGTCAATCTATCTATTAATCTATCTATCAATTTGTCTATCTGTCTAAGTATCTATTTATCTATCGGTCTATCTGTTTATCTATTTATCTATCTAGCTATCTATATGTATATTTGTCTATCTCTCTATATGTCTATCTTTATTTGTGTCTATTTGCTTATGTCTATCTGTCTATCTACCTATTTGTCTATCTGTCTGTCTGTCTATATGTCATCTATCTACATGTAAAGCTATCAATCAATCTATCTATCTATTTGTCTATATGTCTATTTGTATATCTATCTATCTATCTATCTATTTTCTATCTGTCTTTCTGTCTATCTATCTAGTTGTCTATCTTTCTATCTAACTATCTATTTATCTAACTATCTATATAGCTATCTATCTATCTGTCTATCTATCTAACTATCTCATTATCTACTAATCTATCTAACTATCTCATTATCTACTGATCTATCTATCTATCAATTTATCTATTTATCTAACTATCTATCTATATATCTATCTACATGTATATCCACATATCTGCCAATATGTCTATTTGACTAACAATCAATCTATCTTTGTTTCTTTATATATGTCTATGTGTCTATATGTCAATCTATCAATCTATCAATCTATCCAACTATCTATCTACCTATCTTTCTATCTGTCCATCTCTCTATATGTATATCTATCTATCTATCTACTAATCTATCTCTATGTCTATTTACCTATCTGGCTATATGTATATATTTTTATCTGTAAATCTATCTATGTATCTATCTATCTATCCATCTGTGTATATGTCTTTTATCTATCTGTCTATTTGTCAATCAATCAATCTATCTATCTATTTTTCTATCTCTCTATCTATTTATTTTCCAATTTTTTTATCCATCTATCTATCTATTTGAATATTTGATGATCTATATTACTATATATCTTATCTATTTATCTATATGTTTATCTATCTATCTCTCTATCTATCTGTCTATCTATCTGTCGATATGTCTATCTGTCTATCTTTCATTTGGTCTAGTTGTCTATTTGTCTATCTTTCTATCTGTCTATCTTTTTATCAATCAATCTATTTATTTTTCTCTCTCTATCTCATTAGTTGTATATTTGTCTATCTGTATATCTGCCTATCTACTATCTTTTTATCAATCAATCTATTTATTTTTCTATCTTTCTATCTCATTAGTTGTATATTTGTCTATCTGTATATCTGCCTATCTGACTATCTATTGATATGTCTATCTGTCTATTAATCTATTTGTCTATTTGTTTATCTATCTATCTATGCATCTATCTATCAATCTATCAATCTGTCTATCTATTTATATTTTGATATGTCTATTTGTCTATATATATAATTATATATCTATCTATCTATATATCAATTTTATTTTGTTTCTAAATATATATATATATATATATATTTCTATTTGTCTATATGTATATATGTATATATGTATATATTTCTATCTGTCAATATGTCTAGCTATATGTGAATCTATCTATCTGTCTATCTAACTATATGTCTATCTGCCTATCTACCTATCTACCTTTCTATCTATCTGCCTATCTATCTATGTATATGTCTATCTATCTATCTATATATCTATTGGTCTATCTATCTATCTGTCTATCTGTCTATTTATAAATCTATCTATATGTCAATCTATCTATGTATATGTCTATATGTCTATGTGTATAACTATTTATTTATCTATCTATCTGTGTATCTATGTATCTGTTTGTCTACCTATCTTTTTATCTTTCTATTTGTCTAATGATCAATCTATATATTTATTTATCTATCTATCTATTTGTCTATCTATATATATATATATATCTATCTGTATATCTGTTATTTTGTCTGTCTATCTATCTATCTATCAATTTGTCTATATATATATCTATCTTGCCTATTTGTCTATCTATCTATCTACCTATCTGTATAACTATCAATCTAAATATCTCTCTAACTATCTATATATCTTTCTGGCTATATATCATTCTATCAATCTATCAATATGTATATCTGTCTATCTATCTGTCTAACTGTATATATATTAATCCATGTTTCTATCTATTTTTCTGTATATGTGTCTATCTAACTATCTATCTATATATCTTTCTACCTGTTATATGTTTATGTGTCTATATGTCTATCTATATATCTGTCTCTCTATCTTTTGGTGTATCTGTCTATATATATATATATATATATATATATATATATATCTGTCAATTTGTCTAACTGTATGTCTATCTTTTATCTATCTATCTGTCTATCTGTTTATCTTTCTGTCTATAAATCCTATCTATATTTCTATCTATCTTTATGTGTATATGTCTATATGTCTATATGTATAACTATCTATCTATCTTTCTTTCTTTCTATCTATCTATCTTTTTATCATTCTATCTATCTGTCTATATGTCTATATGTTGATCTGTCTCTCTGTCTATATGGCTATTAGTTTATCTATCAATCAATCTATCTCTTTCTATATATGTCTGTCACTCTCTCTATCTGTCTATCTATATACCTATCTATATGTCTAATTATCTATCTATCTATTTATATTGCTGTCTATCTATCTATCTATTTGTGTCTAACTATCTATTTATCTATATATACATATATATATATATATATATCTATTTATCTATTTATCTTTCTATTTGTCTATCTGTCTATTTTTAATAAGTCTATTTCTCTATCTGTTTATCTGTCATTTTTGTCTATCTGTCTATTTATCTATCTCTTTGTCTATCTGTATATCTTTCTATCTCTCTATTTGTCTAATTGCCTATTTGTCTATCTTTCAATCTTTCTATTTGTTATTTGTTTATCAGTTTATCTGTCTATATATCTATCTATTAATCTGTCTATCTCTCTTTATCTCGATTTGTCTAGCGGGCATTTTATAAATTGTCAATTTGTCAATCTATCATTCTATAAATCTATATATCTGTCAAGCTCTTTATCTATCTATCTATCTATCTATCTATCTATCTATCTATCTATCTGTCTGTCTCTCTATCTGTCTATCTTTCTGTCTGTCTATCTATCTATCTATCTATCTATCAGTCTGTCTATCTATCTATTTTTCTGTCTATCTATCTATCTGTTAGTCTGTCTATCTATCTATCTGTTTATATTTATATGTGTATATCTTTCAATCAATCTTTATATATTTATATCTGTCTATGTGTCTATTAGTATATCTGTATATCTTCTTATCTACATATCTATCTATCTATGTATCTATCTATCAAATATATGTTTTATATCTATTTATCTATCTGTCTATTTGTCTATATGTATATCTATCATTTTGTCTTTTTGTCTTTCTGTATATTTACCTACTATCTATCAGTATAACTGTCAATTTGTCAATTTACCTATCAATCTAACTGTCTATCTGTCTATCTATCTATCTATCAATCTTTCAATCTATCTATCTTTCTATCTATTTGTCTATCTGTCTATCTATCTATCTGTCTATCTATCTATATTCCTATCAATCAATCAATCTATCTATCTATCTATCTGTCTATCGGTCAATTTTTTAATCTGTTTATCTATAGGTCTATCTATCAGTCTATGTGTCTATCTATCTATCTGTCTATCTGTCTATCTATATATCTATCTGTTTAACTGTCTATCTATCTATCAATCTATCTTTTATCTATGTCTCTCAACTATGTGTCTTTCTCTCAATCTGTCTATTAGTTTTTATAGTAAATCTTTCAATTTGTCAATTTATTAATCGATCAATTTAACAATCTGTCAATTTGTCAATCTATCTATATATCCATCTGTCAATCTCTCTATCTATCTATCTACATGTCTATCTATATTTTTATCTATCTATTTATCTATATTAAAATTTTTCTAACTATATATCTATCTATCTTTTTATCTATTTATCTATCTATCTATCTAGCTAACTATCTATCTATTTATCTTCTATTTATCTTATAATCTATCTATCTGCCTATCTATCTTTCTATCCATCTATTTAACTATTTTTCTATCTCTTTGTCTATATGCCTATATGATTATCTATCTATCTTTCTATCTACTTGTCTATCTGTCTATATATCTATCTTTCAATCTATATATATTTTTTTTTCGGTATATGTCTATCTATCTAAATATCTGACTATTTGTCTATCTGTCTATTTGTATATATGTCTTTCTACCTATCTTTTAATTTATCTTTAAGTCTATATGTCTATGTGTCAAAATTTCATTCTATCAATCTTTCTAACCACCTATCTACCTATCTTTCTATCTGTCTATCTCTCTATATGTTTATCTGTCTATTTACCTATCTTTCTATCTATCAAATGATCTATATATATTTATATCTGTCTATCTATCAAATGATCTATCTATATTTATATCTGTCTATCAATCTATCTATCTAAATATCGATTTGCCTATCTATCAATCTATCTATCGGTGTATCTATTGATCTTTCTATTTTCCTATCTATCTATATGTCTACCTGTATATCTGTCTACTTATCTATCTATGTGTCTATCTATCTATCTGTCTATCTAATATCTATCGATATTTCTATTTGTTTATCTACATATCTGTCTATATGTCTTTCTAGCAAACTATCAATATGTGAATCAATCAATCTATCGCACTATCTATCTATCTGTCTATCTATCTATCTATCTATCAATCTATTTATCTATTTATCTATCTATCTATATATTTTTCTGTCTATCTATCTGTCCTTCTATCAATGTGTCTAATCTTCTATAATTCTATCTTTCTATCTATCTGTCTATCAATTAATCTATCTATCTGTCTGTCTATCTATCTGTCTATCTGTCTATATATCTATCCGTCATTCTATCTATCTTTTTATATGTCTATCTGCCTATCTGTGTATCTGCATATATGTCTTTCTGTCTATCTGTCTATCTATCTATCTTTTAATCAACCTATCTATCTATATGTTTATCTGTCTATCTCTCTATTTGTGTATATCTCTTTTTTTCTATTTGTCTATCTATCTAACTATCTATTTGACTATTTGACTATTTGTCTATTTATCTATCTTTCTATCCATCTTTCTACTATCAAAAAATCTGTCAATAAGTTTATATATCTATGTTTATATCTATCATTCTATCTAACTTCCTTTCTTCTTATCTTTCTATAAGTCTATCTTTTTATATTTCTATCTATCTATCTATCTATTTATATCTCGATATATCAATATGTATATCTATCAATCTATCTATTTGTATATCTGTCTATTTGCATATCTATCTCTCTATATATCTTTTGATCTATCTATTTGTCTATCTATCTATGTTTCTATCATATTATCTATCTATCTGTCGATCTATATATCTATCTATCCAAATGTCTATGTGACTACCTATTTATTTGTCTATTTGTATATTTGTCTATCTGTCTATTTTTTAATTTATCAATCTGTCTATCTTTCAAATTGTTTATCTATCTATCTATCTTTCTTTATTTCTTTCAAATTGTATATAAATCCATATGCCAATCTGTCTATCATCTATCAATCAATCTATCGATTTGTCTATCTATCACTCTATCTGCATATCTATCTATCTCTATATCTTTCTATTTGCCTATCTTTCTATCTCTTGAACTATTTATAATAATTTTAGTCAATTTATCAATAGGTCAATATGTAAATCTGGCAATTTATCAATCTATTTATTTGTCTATCTTTCTGTCTATCTATCTATCTGTCAATTTTTCAATCTGTCTAAATTTCTATCTATCTATTTGTCAATCTATCTATTTGTCTATCTGTCTATCTATCTATCTATGTTTCTATCTATCTATCTATCTATTTATTTGCTTGTCTTCTATCTACTTGTCTATCTGTGAATCAATCTATCTATCAATCTATTTATCTTTCTATCTATCCATCTATTGTATTTTGTCTATCTATCTATCTCTTTATTAATATATCTATTTATGTGTTGATCTATGTATCAGTGTATCTGTGTATCTGCCTATCTATCTATCTGCCTATCTATATATCTTCTTGTCTATCTATCGATCTATCTATCTATCTAACTTTCTAATTGTATATCTGTCTATCTATCTATATGTCAATCTATCTAACCATTTATCTATATATCAATCTATCTATCAATCTATTTGTCTATCTATTTATTTGTATATCTGTCTATCTGTCTAATTGTTTATTTGTCTATCTGTCAATTTATCTTTCTAACCATCAATCTATCTATTTGGCTATCTATCTATATTTCTATCTATCTATCTATCTATATGAAAATATATCTATCTGTCTATCTTCTATATGTCTATCTATCTATATTTCTATCTGTGTATTTATCTAGTTGTCTATCTATCTATATTTCTGTCTGTCTATTTATCTAGTTGTCTATCTATCTATCTATCTTTTTTTCTTTTTATCTATCTATTTGTCTATATATCTATCTGTCTATCTATCTATCTATCTGTATATCTATCTATCTATTTGTCAATCAATCTATCTGTCTATCAATCTATATGTCTATCGATTTATCTATCTAGCTATCTCTCTATCTAGTCTGTCCATCTATCTATCTTTCTCTCAATTCGTTTATTAGTCTTTCTGTCAATATGTCAATTTGTCAATCTGTCAAATTGATAATCTATCAATCTCTTAATATGTTATTATGTCTATTCTCTATCTATCTATCTATTTATGTCTCTATCTATCTAATTGTCTATCTGTTTATCTATCTATTTATAAATCTACATATCTATCAATTTGTATATGTATTTATCTGCCTATCTATCTATTTGTATAATTTTCTATCTACCTATCCCCATATCTATCTTTCCGACTATCTATCTATCTATCTATCTATATATATATCTATCTATCTATCTATCGATCGATCTTTCTTACTTTCTATTAATATATGTGTCTATCAGCCTTATATCAATCTGTATATCTATTTTTCTATCTATCTATCTTTCATCTTTCTATCTATCTATATATCTATTTGTTTATGTGTTTATATGTCTATATATTTATTGGTCTATTTGACAATTTCTCAATCTGTCTATCTGTCTTTCTACTTATCTATAAATATGTCTATAAGTCTATATGTTATGAGTCTGTATGTCATTCTATCAATCTGTTTAACTATATAAATATATATCTATCTATATATTTGTCTGTCTAGGTGTTTATCTTTCTATTTATCTATATGTCTATGTGTCTATCTATATATGTGACAATTTCACTATCTATCTATCTATATGTCTATCTAACTATCTATGTAACTTTCTATCTGTCTATCTACCTATATGTGTACCTTTCTATAGGTCTATCTGTCTTTCTATCTATCTTTATATCTTTCAATTTGTCTATATGCTTATTTGTCTATCTGTCTATCAAACAATCATTTTATCTGTCTATTTATCAATCTGTTTATATGTCTATCTTTCTCTCTATCTATTTATTTGTCTATCTTTTTATCTATCTATCTATTTGTCAATTTATCTATACATCTCTCTTTTTATCTACCTATCTATCAATCTATCTATCTGTGTATCTATCTATCTACCTATATGCCTATATGTCTATCTATCTATGTATCTGTCTATATGTTTATTTGTCTATATATCTATTTGTCTATATTTCTATATGTCTATCTATTTATATGTCTAACTGTTTATCTGTCTTTTTTACTATTTGTGTATCTTTTTATTTGTCTATCTGTCTATATGTCAAACTAGCTATTTATCAGTCAAGCTGTGTATCTATCTATCTATCTATCTATCTATATGCCTAATTATCGTCTATCGATCTATCTATCAGTTTTTCTATCTAAATTTCAATATGTCTATCTGCCTAACTATATATATATATATATATATATATATATATATATCTATCTATCTTTCTATCTATATATCAATGTATATATTTATCTGCCTAGCTTCGATCTGGCTATCTATCTATCTTTCTATCTGACTATCTATCAATCTTTATATTTATCTATCTATCTATTTGTTTATCTTTCTATCTATCTATCTATCTAAATATATATTTGTCTAACTTTCAATATATCTTCCTATCAATTTGTTTATCTATCTTTCTTTCTATTAGTCTATATCTCTATTTGTCTTTGTGTCTATGTTACTATATATCTATTTGTCTATCTTCCTATTTGTGTACCTATTTATCTAACTATCTGTGTATATGTTTATCTATCAATCTATATGTCTGTCTATATGTTTATCTATCTATATATTTATCTGTCTATCTATCTATCTATCTCTCTATCTCACTATATGTCTATCTATATATCTATATATCTATCTATCTATCTTTCTATCTATCTATATATCTGTCTATTAGTCTATCTATCTATATATCTGTCTTCTATATTTCTATCTATCTGCTTATCTGCATTTCTGTGAATCTGTCTATCTATATATCTGTCTATCTTTATATATATATATCTCTCTCTCTTTATTTTTCTTTTTGACTATCTACCTATCTGTCTTTCTATCTATCTATTAATATATATCTATATCTTTCTTTCTATCTTTCTGACGATCTGTCTATATGCCTATCTATCTATATGTCTATCTATATTTCTATTTGTCTATCTATCTATCTATCTATTAATCAGTCTATCTGTCTTTCCACCTATCTGAAAATCTGTCTATAAGTCTATCTGTCTATGTTTCTATCTACCAATCTATCAATTTGTTTAAATATCTGTCTACCTATCATTCTATCTGTCGATCTCTCTATATGTCAATCTGTCTATCTATCTATATGTATATTTGTTTATCTATTTATCTACCTATATTTCTAACTATCTATTTAGCTATCTGTCTATTTTACTATATGTCTATCTGTATATCAATCTATCTGTCAATCTATCTATCTATCTATTTATCTCTATATCTGACTATTTATCTATATAGCTATTTATCTACCTATCTATTAATTTATTTTTATATATGTTTATATAACTACCTATTTATCTGTTTATCTATCTATCTATCTATTTGTATATCTGTCTATCTATCTATCTATTTGTATATCTGTCTATCTATCTATTAGTCTATTTGTCTATCACCCTTTCTATCTATCTATCTATATATCTATCATTCTATCTATTTGTCTATTTTTTTATCATTATATCTGTCTATATGTATATCTATTTATCTGTCTATCAATTAATCTATCTATCTGTCTATCAATTAATCTATCTATCTATCTTTCTACATATTTGTAATTATATCTATAAGTCTATATGTCTATGTGTTTATCTGCCAACCTATCAATCTGTTTAACTATCTATCTACATATCTTTCTATCTGTTGATCTCTCTATATGTCATTCTGTCTATCTATCTATATGTATATTTGTTTATCTATGTATCTACATATCTGTCTATCTATCTATTTGCCTATCTGTTAATCTATATATCTATCTCTCTGTCTTTATATTTTTATCTCTCTCTATGTGTCTATCTGACTATTTATCTATATAGCTATTTATCAATCTATTTATTTATTTTTCTATATATTTATCTAACTATCTGTACAACAACATTTCTATCTATCTATCTCTCTATATGTCTAAATGTCTATCTATTTATCTATCTATCTATCTGTCAATCTATATGTATATTTATCTATCTATCTATCATCCTTTTGTCAATCTGTCTATTTAGTATCTGTCTATATGTCTATCTATCTACGTGTATATCTATCTATCTATCTGTCTGTCTGTCTATCTATCTATCCATCTATATATCTGCCTATTTGTCTATCTATCTACGTGTATATCTATCTATCAATCAATCTATCTATCCATCTATTTATCTGCCTATTTGTCTATTTTTTTATTTGTTTTTCTATTTATCTGTATATCTATCTATCTATCTATCTAAATATTTATCTATTTGTCTATATCTTTATATGTTTCTCTGCATGTATGTCTATCTGAATATCTGATGATCTCTCCATCTCTCTATCAATCTTATGTCTATCTATCTATTTATCTATCTGTCTGTCTATCTGTATGTCTATCTATCTATCTATATATCTAACTGTCTATTTGTCTATCTGACTATATGTCTATCTGTCTATCTGTTTATCTATCTATCTATGTATCTATCATCTGTCTATATGTGGGACTATATATTTCTCAATCTGTCATTCTGTCTATTAATTTGTCTATCTATCTGTATATCAATCTTTCGATTTATCATTCTGTCTATCTATCTACTATATATCTCTTTTTCTATATGTCTATTTATCTATATGTCGATCTCCTTATCTATCTATCGACCTATTAGTCTGCGAATCAGTATTTTTATCTATCTGCATATCTGTCTATACATGTATATATCTATCTATCAATTAGCTTGTCTACATGTCTATCTATATTTTTGTCTATATGTCTGTCAATCTACATGTCTATCTATGTGTCTATCTATCTCTCTATCTATATGTCTGTCTATCTATCTATTTGTCTATTTGTCTACATATATATCTGTCTATTTATTTGTCTATCTCTCATTCTAACTAATAATGTGGTTATCTATCAATCAAATAGTCTATCTATTTTTCTATCTATCTATCTATATGTCTATATGTTTATCTATTTTTGTATCTATCTATCTGTCTAACTATCTATATATCTATCTATCTATCTATTTGTTTATCTGTCGGTCTTTTAGTTTGTTAATATGTCTGTCTATATGTTTGGCTATCTTTTTTTCTATATGTTTTTATAAATATTTGTCTATCTATCTATCTTTCTGTCTATATATTTATTTATAGATTTATCTATATATCTATTAGTTTGTTTATCTGTCAAACTGTCTATATTTCTATCTATAAGTCAATCTGTCTATCTATCTGTCTATCTATCTGCCTGTCCATTTGTTTGTCTATCTGTCTCTCTATCTATCTGTCAATCTGTATCTTTATCTTTCCGTCTATCTATATGTTTATTTATTAATATATCTACCTATCTATTTATCTATCTATTTGTCTGTCTGTCTGTCTACCTATCAGTCTATCTATTAGTCTTTCTAACTATCTAGTCTATCTAACTGTCTATCTATTTATTTATCTACATGATAATATGTCTCCCTAATTATCTATCTATCTTTGTCTGTCTATCTATCAATCTTTCTGTTTATGTATGTTTCTAGCTATCTCTATATTTGACTAACTATCTGTCTGTCTATCTATTTTCTATCTTTCTCTCTATCTGTCATTTAATATTCCTATCTATCTATCTATTTGTCTATCTATCTAGCTTTCTATCTAACTATATGTCTACCTAAGTGTTTATTTATATTGTGTGCCTATCTCCTTTTTTATCCCTCTTTGTATTTGTCTGTCTATCTGTTTATCTTTGTATCTATCTATCTATCTAAGTACCTATCTGTCTATTTGTTTAGCTATCTGTCTATCTATCTATCTATATGTCTGTCTTTCTATCTATTTATTAGTCTATCAGTCTTTCTATTTGTCAATTTAATTGTATATCTATCTATCTATTTGTCTATTTTTTGGTTTATCAATCTGTCTATCTAATTATCTATCTATCTATCTATTTCTCTATCTATTTATTTATTTGTCTATCTATCTATATATCTATATGTCAATTTATCTATCTCACTATCTTTCTATCTATCTATTTGTGTGTATAGATGACTATCTATATGTCTGTCTATCTATTTGTCTATCTATCTATCTATCTATCTATCTATTTATATATATATATATATATATCTAAATGACTTTTTATCTGTCTATCTATATATCTATTTGTCTATATATCTATCTATCTGTCTGTCTATCTATCTATTGTTTATCTGTCTAGATATCTATATGTTTGCCTATTTGTTTATCTATTTTCAATTTATCTATCTATCCGTCTCTCTGTCTATCTATTTATCTATCTATATATATGTATATCTATATGTTTGTCTATCTATCAGTCTATCTATCTCTCTCTCTATCTGTCTATCTATTTATATGTTTATATTTTTGTCTATCAGTCTATCTTTTTGTCTGTATATTTATCTTTCTATCTGTATGTCTATTTGTCTGTCTATATCTTTATCTATTTATCTATCTATCTATCTGTCTGTCTATTTATTTGTCATTCTATTTGTCTGTCTATCTTTATATGTATCAGGATCTCTATCAGTCATTAAATCTATCTATCTATCTATATGTCTATCTATCTATTTATCAATCTGTCTTTCTATATGTCTGTCTATCTATCTTTTTATATGTCTATCTATCAGTCTGTCTATTTGGATGACAATCTATCTATATATTTGTCGGTGTATCTATTTATCTATTTGTCTATCTATTTGTCTGTCTATCTATCTATCTATCAATATGTTGATCTATCTATAAATCTATTTGCCTATCTATCTATCTGTCTACCTGTCTGCCTATTTGTCTGCCTATCTATTTGTCTATGTATCTATGTATCTATGTATGTACCTATCTATCTATCTATCTATCTATCTTTCTATTTGTCTGTCAATATGTCTGTCTGTCTTTTTGTATATATATTTATATGTTAATTTGACTATAAATCTATCTTTTTATCTAATTTTCTGTCTTCAAGTTTGTGTAATTATCTCTTTATCTGTGTCTATTTTCCTTTCTATTTGTGTGTCTTTTTGTCTGTGTATTTATCTATATGTCCGTCTATATATCTGTCTATATGTATGTCGATTTATTTATCTATTTGTCTATCTATTTTCTATGTATCGATCGATATATCTATCTATTTGATTATCTATCTGTCTATTTATCTATATGTATATCTATCTATTTATCTATCTGTATATCTGTCTATCTATTTGTCTATCTGAATATTTATCTATCTGTCTAATAGTCTTTTTATTTTTATTACTATATATCTATTTGACTGTCTATGTATTTATATCTGTCAATATTTCTATCTATTATTCTGTCAGTAAATCAGTCAATCTGTCTGTCTATATTTGTATGTCTATCTATTTATCTACTTGCCTCACTTTTCATTCTATTTACATATATGTTGGTCTATCTATCTATCTATCCATCCGTCCATCCATTTATCTGTCTATCTGTCAGTCTATCTTTCTGTCTATCTGTCTATCTATATTTCTTTATATATGTCTATCTATCTATATGTCTATATGTCTGTCTATCTCTCTATCAATCTATTTGTCTATATTTCTGTCTATCTATCTATATATATCTAAGTTTATATATCTATATATATGTCTATCAATTTATCTATCTATTCATTTGCCTCTCTATCTATCTAGTTATCTATCTATCTATTTGTTTATTTATCTAATTATCAATCTACTTGTCTATCTATGTTTATATCTGTCTATCTATCTTTCTGTGAATCTGTCTATCTATGTGTTTTTCTAATTGTCTATCTCTCTATATGTATATCTATTTGTCTGTCTATATATCTATCTATCTGTATGTATATTTGTCTATCTATCTTTTTATCTATCTCTCTATCTATCTATTTTTCTTTCTATCTACTTATCTATCTATTTGTCTATCTGTATGTCTAGCTATGAATTTATCTAAATAGCTATCTATCTATATGTCTTTCTATATTTCTGTCTTTCTATCTTTCAATTAATCAATCTATAAGTCTGTCTATCATTTAGTCAATCTTTATGTCTATATATCAATCTATATTTCTTTTTAGAAGTCTATCTATCTATATGTCTATCTTTCTATCTATCTGTCCACTTATTAGTTTGACTATTGGTATTTCTATCTATCTGTCTATCTATATGTTTGTATATTTGTCTATCTATATGTCTATCTATTTATAACTCTATCTATCTATATGTCTATCTATCTATCTATCCATCTATATGTCTATCTATTTGTCAGTTTATCTGTCTATCTACCACTCTGTCTATCTCTTTTTCTATATGTCTATCAATATGCCTATCTATCTATAGGTCTAGCTATCTATATATTTAAATGTCTGTCTATCTGTATATCTATTTTCTTATCTATTTATCTATATGTCTATCTATCTATCTATCTATCTATTTGTCTTTCTATCTATTTGTCTATCTATATATCTGTCTATATGTCTATCAATTTGTTTATCTATCTATTTATCTATATATCTTTTAAATTGTCGATATATTTATCTATCTATCTATCTGTCTGTCTATCTGTCCATTTATCTTTTGGTCGATCAGCATATCAATCTGTCTATCTATATGTTTGTCTATCTATTTGTCTATCTATTTGTCTATCTATTCGACTATCTATCTGTCTACCTATCTATCTATCTCTCTATCTATATCTTAATCTATCTGTCTATCTATTTGTCTATCTATATGACAATCTATATGTCAATCTAACATTTTATCTATTTGTCAGTCTGTTTATCTATTTATATGTATTTCTATATGTTTATCTATCTATCTATCTATATATTTGTCTATCTATCATGGTATCTATTTATGTGTATATCTATCTATCTATATGCATATCTATCTATATAAGTATTTGTATATCTATCAATCAATTTATCTATTTATCTATTTATCTATTTATCTATTTATCTATTTGTGTGTCTATCTGTATATCTATGTATCCATATGTCTATCTATTTGTCTATATATCTTTATGTCTATTTACCTTTTTATTTCAATGTCCAATCTATTTATCTGTCTATCATATGTTTATCTATCTGTAAGTCTCTTTATATATCTATCTATCTTTCTGCATGTCTATTTGTATATCTATCTATCTATTTGTATATCTATCTATCTATGTGTCCATCTCTTTATTTATTTGTTTGTCTAAATGTTTGTATATCTATATGCCAATTAATCTATCAATTTATCAATCTATCTGTCAATCTATTTATCTATTTGGTGAATCGTCTCTCTATCTATTTATCTATACTTATGTCTATTTATCTATTTATCTATTTTCATGTCTATCTAACTATCTATTTAACTGTCGATCTGCCTGTCTATTTTTCTATCCATCTATTTGTGTATATATATGTCTATTTATATATCTATTTAGATATCTAAATATCTATCTATCTATCTATTTATCTGTCTGTCTGTCTAACTATCAGTCTCTCTGTATGTCTAATTGTCCCTTTATCTATCTATCTATCTATTTGTCTGTCAATCTATCTATATATCTATTTATCTATCTATCTATCTATCTGTCTGTCTATATATCTATCGATGAATTTGTTGGTCAATCAGTCAGTTAGTCTGTCTATTTGTTTATCAATATGGCTATTTATTTAGCTATTTATCTTTATTTATTTATTTATCTATCTGTCTGTCTATTTGTATTACATATCTATTTGTCTATCGATATATCTTACAGTCTATCTCTCATCTATTTGTGTTTCTTTTCGACAATCTGTTTGTCTATTAATCTGTCTGTCTAATTGTCTAAGTATCAGTTTGTGTATCTATTTGTCTATATATTTATCTATCTGTCTATAAATCAATCAATTTATTTATCTATTTGTACGTATATCTATATGTATATCAGTCTGTCTATCTATCTATCTATCTATATGTTTGTTTATTTGTATATCTATCTCTCTATATATCTATATTTCTTTCTTTCTATCTGCCTATTTATCTATCAATCTATATGTATGTCTATCACCTGTCTATCTATCTATCTATCTGTCTGTATATCTATTTGTCTGTCTATCTATCTATTTGTCTATTTGTCAGTCTATCTATCTGTCTATCTGTATGTCCATCTATTTCTCTATCAAACTGTATATCTATCATTCTATCTGTCTTTCTATTTGTCTGTCTATATATTTATCTATTTGTTTATCTAATTATATTTCTACCTATCTGTCTATCTATCTATCTATCTATATATCTGTCTTTATATTTATCTATTTATCTTATAGTCTGTCTATTAGTTTGTCTATCTGTCTGTCTTTATGATTGTGTATCTATTTGTATATCTATATGTCTTTCTATCTATCTGTATATCTATCTGTCAATCTATATATCTATCTATTTGTTTGTCTATCTATCTATCTCTTTGTCTCTATGTCTATCTATCTATATATCTATATGTATGGTTATATGTCTATCTATATGTCTATTTATCTATCTATCATATTATCTATCTATCTATCCCTATGTCTATATGTCTGTCTATCTATCTATTTATCTATCTATCTTTCTATCTATCTATAAACCTATTTGTGTCTATCTATCTATCTATTTATATTTATGTCTATCATATGTCTATCCAGCTATGTATATATCTATCTATCTATCTGCCCATCTATCAATATGTCTATCTATCTATCTATCTGTCTACCTATCTGTCTAGTTATCTATCTATCTTTATGTCTATCAATCTGTCTTTCTATCTATCTATGTATCTATCTATCTATCTATGTATTTATTTGTCTATGTTTCTCTGTCTACCTGTCTATCTATTTGTGTATCTTTTAGTCTATCTATTAGTCTGTCTATTTGTTTGTCTATATATCTATCAATTTGTCTGTCTATCTATATGTCTATTTGTATGTTATTCTATCTATCTATCTTTATGTCTATCTATATATCCATTTTTATATCTATATATCTGTTTATCAATCTCTCTGTCTAATTGTCTGTCTATCTTTGTAACTATATAATTGTTTATCTGTTTGTTTATCTATCTGTGAAGCTATCTATCTATCTATCTGTCTGTCTATCTATCTTTCAATCTTTATGTCTATCTATCTATCTCTCTATCTGTTTGACTATCTTTCTATCTGTCTATCTATCGGTCTGTCTATGCATATGTCTATCTAACTATCAATATGTATGTCTTTTTGTCTCACTTTCTGTCTATCTTTCAATCTGTCTATCTGTTCGTCTATCTATCTATCTATCTATCTATTTGTCTATCAGTCTATATATTTGTATGTGTATCAGATTAGCTATCTATCCGTCTATCTGTGTGTCTATATATCGATCTATTCGTCTGACTCTTTGTAATTCTATCTATCTGTTGATATTTATATATATCAGTCTATCTATCTATCTATCTGGATATCTATCTATCTATCTATTTGTTTATTTGTCTGTCTATATGTCTGTCTTTTTTTCTATCTATTTATCTGTAAATCTATCTATCTATCTATCTATCTATCTAACTATCTATCTATCTTTCTATCTAATTGTTTGTCTATCTATCTATCTATATATTTGTCTGTTTATCTATATATTTGATTATTTGTTTGTATATTTGTTGTCTATCTGTCCATCTATTAGTCTATCTATCTATCTATCTATATATCTATATGTCTATATATCTATATATCTATATATCTATATATCTATTTATCTGTCTATCTTTTTTTTTCTATTTGTCTATTTATGTCTTTCTATCTATCTATCTCTTTGTCTGCCTACCTATGTATCTGTTTGTTTATCTATTTATCTATATATATATCTATCAATTTGCTTCTCTGACAGTATATTTGTCTTTCCATCGATATGTCCATCAGTCTATATATCTGCTTATCTATCATACTATATATTTCTCTATCTATATCTCTATATATCTAATTCTCTTTTTATCTATCTATATGTCTTTCTATATGTCTGACGATCTATCTGTTTGTCTTTCTATCTATCTGCCGATCTATCTGTATGTCTATCTATCTTTCTTTCAAACTATCTATATATTTTTCAAACAATCTATTTGTCTATATGTCTATCTATCTATTTATCTATTTGTTTGTCTATCTATCTGGCTATTTGTTTGTCTATCTATGTGTCTATCTATTTATCTATCTATCCATCTGTCTGTCAATCAATCTATATATCTATATATTTGTCTGTCTATTTGTTTGTCTATATGTTTTTCTATCTCTTTTTCTACCTATTTGTATATCTGTTAATTTATCTATCTATATGACTATCAGTCTCTATATTAGTCATTATATCTATCTATATATATGTTTTTCTATCTATTTATCTATCTATCTGTCTGTCTATCTATCTATTAATTTATCTATATGTCTGTCTATTTATCTATCTTTTTGTCTATCTATCTGTTTATCTATTTATTTATCTATCTATCTATCTATCTTTTGTCTGTCAATCTATCAATCAATCTGCATATCTATCTATTTCTATATCTATCTATCTATCTATTTATCTGTCAGTCAGTCTGTCAGTCTATCTATCTATCTATCCTTCTATCTATCTGTCTATCTATCTGTCTATTTGTCCTTCTATCTATCTATCTATCTATCTATCTGTCTATCTATCTATTTGTCTATCAATCTATTGGTCAATGTATCTATCTATCTTTCTTTCTATCTGACTATCTATCTATCTGTCTATATATCTATCTATGTATCTATATGTATATTTATCTATCTGTCTGTCTGTATATCTATATATCTTTCTATCTTTTTGTCTAATTTTCTCTCTCTGTCTCTATATGAATCAGTCTATTTGTTTGTCTATCTCTCTAACTATTTATCTGTGTATTTCTCTGTATATCTTTATGTCTATCTATCTGTCTGTCTGTTATCTATTTATCTATCTATCTATCTATCTGTCTATCTATCTATTTACCTGTCTTTCTATCTGTCTATCTATCTTTATATCTATCTATATTTCTATCAATCAATTAATCAATCTATTTATCTGTTTATCTATCTATTTGTTTGTCTATTTGTTTATCTATCTATTGGTCTATGTATCTATCTATATTTCTTTATTTCTGACTATCTATCTATCTATCTATCTGTGTATCTATATGTCTATTTGTCTATCTATCTGTCTGTCTATCTATATATCTTCCTATCTTTTTGTCTAATTTTCTCTCTCTTTGTCTCTATATGAATCAGTCTATTTGTCTGCCTATCTCTCTAACTGTTTATCTATCTATTTCTCTATATATCTTTCTGACTATCTGTCTATCAATCTGTCTGTCTCTCTATTTATCTGTCTATCTGTCTGTCTATCTATATATTTATCTGTTTTTCTATTTGTCTATATATCTTTATATCTATCTATATTTCTATCAATCAATCTAACAATCTATCTATCTGACAATAAATCTGTAAGTTTATCTATCTATATATTTGTTTCACATATATGTCTATCTATCTATATGATTATCAATCTTTCTATCATTTTTGTCTGTATATCTATCTATACATCAGTTTGTCTAGCTATCTGTATATCTATCTGTCTATATATTTGCCTCACCAATCTATCTGTATTTTTGTCTGTCTATCTATCTATCTATTTGTCTATCTGTCTGTTTATTTGTCTATTTATTTATCTATTATTTATCAATTTATATATATATATATATATATATATCTATTTGTCTATCTATCTACCTATCTAATAATTTATCTGCCTGTTTATATGTCTATCTTTATGTTAGTCTATGTTTCATTATATCCATCTTTTTATTTGTCTATCATTCAATCTGTCAATTTATTTATCTTTCTGTCTATCTATATGTCTGTATGTCTATATGTCTATCTATTTGGCTATATATCTGTCTGTCTATCTGTTTATCTATATGTATGTCTATCTGTCAATCTATCTATCTATTTATTTGTCTGTCTATCTATCTATATCTGTCTATCCATCTGTCTATCTATCTATTTGTCTATGTGTTTTCTAACTTGTCTATCTATCTATTCTTCTATCTGTTTATCTATTTATCTGTCTATAAGTTTGTTTATCTATCAATCTATGTGTGTGTTTATCTGTCTGACTATCTATTTATACATCTATATGTCTCTCTCTCTATATGTCTATCTATCTGTCTATTTGTGTGTCTATCTCTTTATCTGTATATCTATATGTCTGTCTATCTTTTTTTTTCTATTTGTCTGTCTATTTGTCTGTATATTTGTCTATCCATTTGTCTATATATCTGTCCGTCACTCTATATCGGCCTATCTATGTGTTTATATGTCTGTTTATTCATGTCTATCAGTCTTTTTATTTGTCTATCTACTGTCTAATTGTCTTTCTTTATGTCTGTCAATATGCCTATATATTTGTCTATATATCTTATTGTATATCTTTCTTTGTATCTGTATACCTATCTACATGTCTATCTATCTATCTGTCTATCTATCTGTTTCTCTATCTGTCTGTCAATCTGCTTGTAAATCTGTATGTTTATCCATAAATCTTTTTGTCTATCTATCTGTCTATCTATATGTCTATTTATTTGTCTGTCTATCTATCTATCTATCTATTTATTTATATGTTTATATGTCTATCTATTTATTTGTCTATTATCTATCTATCTATATGTCTATTGATTTGTTTCTCTATCTATCTATCTATATATCTATCTATATATATCTATCTATCTATTTGTCTATCTTTCTGTCTGTCTATATGTCTGCCGATCTGTCTGTCTATCGGCCTGTCTATTTATTTATATATCTGCCTGCCTAATTGTCTATCTGTCTGGCGGTCTATTTATCTATTTCTATATTTCTATATTTCGGTCTATCTATTGATTTATCTGCATGTTTGTCTATCTGTCTATTTCACTATAAGTGAGCGCAAATAGCTAGGGAAAAATCTCTACCTAAATGTGATTTTTCCATTGCTAAAATAGAATAACGATGGAATTCCATTAGGAGTATTCCAAAGCCAATGTGCTCTTCACAAAAAAGTAATGAGATAAAAATTCTCTAGCAAATAATTTTTAATGGCAAAAATTAACTAGCTAAATATATTTTTTCCTTAGTTAATTTTATTCGTAATCTATAGCTACATAAATGTCTCTATCTAAATAAGCTAGTGAAAAATCTTTAGCTATTTTCATTTCAAAAATATTTTCACTAATTTATTTTTTTAGCAAAATATTTAATTACATATTTTAAACTTTTAATATTAAATTGAATGAAAACATAATCTATAAACAATAATTTATAATTAACAAAAAATAAAAACAGTTAATAAATTATTATGATACAATATGTTATATAGTTAAAATAAAAACATAAAAAAATTTTATTACAACTTTATCATCAATGTATTTAACGAAAGTGTATAAAGTATAATCTATCCATGACATTAATGTCGATTTCACTTAACTAGCTCCATTGGGCAATAGTGAAGGAGACATAGCCATATTTGCGTATCACATCTTCCTACAATAAAAAAAACAAGAAAAATGACGCACCTCAAGTCTCGACCATGATAATTTATTAATGAAGAATGAAAGAGACCCACCTCGACACAAACATGAGCCATTGTATTGAAAACAAAGGAATCAAAGCTAATGTGACACTGTATAATGGCTTCAAATTAGAAAATGAGGTTGCATCAGTGTGGGAACAGAATTTATTCATAGGACTCACAGCATTAGAAGCTAATGAGCTACTCCAAGCACCATGAGAACCAACCAAGTATTTTATATGCATATAATAGGCTAAAAATCTACCCAAAATATTTAGGTACGCACAAACATATTCATAGAGATATAAAAACATTAATTATAGACATGAACAAACTCGAATTTGAGTTGATAGTCATACAACTTCAAGAAATATCTAAAAGATGGTCAACATTGCTGACCGTGTAGAAGATGTTTCAGAATGCTTCAGAATCCATTTGATGGAGAGAGAAAAGGCAAAAATAAAATGTTTCAGAATGCTTGAAGATAATAGAAGCTCAGTATCCATTTGATCCAGCAAAGATTGTTAAAGATGGAACCCATCAATAGGAAGGACCGTGTAGGTGTCTGAAGGTTTAGAATCAGAAAATGAGGATACATCTACGTGGGACCAGAATTTATTTGTGCGTCTCACAACTTCAGAAGCTAACGTGCTCTTCCCAGCACCATGAAGACCAACCACGCCTTTTATATACCTTTAATAGGCTAGAACTCTACCCAAAATATACAAGTATATACAAACATATTCACAGTCATATAAAAATAATAATTGTAGACATGAACAAAAATGAATTTGAGTTTATAGTCATACAAGTTCAACAAATATCTAAAAGATAGCCAGCAAAGATATTTAGAGAGAGAGAAAAGGAAAAAATAAAATGTTTCAGAATGCATGAAGATAATAGAAGCTCAACCTCCATTTGATCCAGTAGAGATTATTAAAGATGAAATCCATCCATAGGAAGGACCGTGGCAATGTCTAAAGGCTTCAAATTAAAAAATGAGGCTGCATATATGTGGGATCAGAATTTATGCATGCGTCTCACAACTTCAAAAATTAATCGTGCTCTTCTCAGCACCTGGAGGACCAGCCAAACTTTTTATATACCTATAATATACTAAAACTCTACCCAAAATATTCGGGTACACAAATGATATTGACAGACAAATAAAAATAGTAATTATAGACAAGAACAAACAAGAATCTAAGTTGATAGTCATTCAACATCAATACAAATCTAAAAGATGGCAAATAATGATGTTTACAGAGAGAGAGAGAGAGAAAGCAAAAATAAAATGGTTTAGAATGGATAAAGATGATAGAAGGTTGGCCTCGATTTGATCTAGCAAAGATTAGTAAAGATGGAACCCATCCATATGAAGGACCATGGCAATGTCTGAAGGCTTCGAATCAAAAAATGAGGCTACGTCTATGTTCGCCTAGAATTTATTCATGCATCTAACAACTTTGGAAGCTAAATGTGCTCTTCCCATCACTAGGAGGACTAGCCAAGCCTTTTATATACCTATAATAGGCTAAAATTCTACCCAAAATACTCGGGTAAACACAAAAATATCTACATACATATAAAATAGTATTTATAGAGATAAAAGTCATACAACTTCAAAAAATATCTAAAACATAGCCAGCAATGATGTTTAGAGAGAGAGAGAGAAGGCAAAAATAAATGTTTATAGTGCATGAAAATAATAGAAGCTCAACTTCCATTTGATCCAGCAAAGATCGGTAAAGATGGAACCGATAGGACCATGGCAATGTCTAAAGGCTTAGAATCAGAAAATGAGGCTACGTCTATGTGAGACCAGAATTTATCGTGCCTCTCACTACTTCAAAAACTAACCGTGCTCTTCCTAGCACCTTGAGGACCAGCCAAGCCTTTTATATACCTATAATAGGCTAAAACTCTACCCAAAATAGTAATTATAGACATGAACAAACACGAATCTAAGTTGATAGTCATACAACTTCAACAAATATTTAAAAGATGGCCATAGATGATGTTTAGAGAGATAGAATGAAAAAATAAAATATTTCAGAATATATAAAGAAAATAGAAGCTCAACCACCTTTTGATCTAGTAAAGATCCGTAAAGATGGAACCCATCCATATGAAGGACTGTGGCAATATCTGAAGGCTTCAAAGCAAAAATTGAGGTTGCGACTGCTTGAGACCAGAATTTAATTGTGCCTTACAACTTCAGAAGTTAACGTGCTATTCCAAGCACTAGAAGTACCAGTAAGGCTTTTTATATGCCTATAATAGGCTAAAACTATATCCAAAATATTTGAGTACACACAAACATATTCACAGACATATAAAAATAGTAATTATAGACATGAATAAACATGAATCTGAGTTGATAGTCATACATCTTCAACAAATATCTAAAAATGGTCAGCAATGATGTTTAGAGAGAAGGCAAAAATAAAATGATTCAGAATGCATGAAGATAATAGAAACTCAGCCTCCATTTGATCTAGCAAAGATCGGTAAAGATAGTATCCATCCATAGGAAGGACCGTGACAATGTCTGAAGGCTTTGAATCAGAAAATGAGGCTGCGTCTGTGTCAGACTAGAATTTATTCATGCGTCTAACAACTTTAGAAACTAACGGTGCTCTTCCCAGCATCAGGAGGACTATCCAAGCCTTTTTTAAACCTATAATAAAGTAAAACATTACCCGAAAAATTTGGGCACACTAAAAACATATTCACAGACATATAAAAACATTAATTATAGACATGAACTAATACGAATCTGAGTTGATTTTCATACAACTTTAATAAATATCTAAAAGATTACCAACAATGATGTTTAGAGAGAGAGAGTGAGAGAAGGCAAAAATAAAATGTTTCAAATTATATGAAGATAATAAAATCTCAGCCTCCATTTGATCCAGCAAAGATTGGTAAAGATGGAACTCATCCATAGGAAGGACAATGATAATGTATGAAGGCTTTGAATCAAAAAATAATGCTATGTCTACATGGGACCAAAAATTATTCATGCATCTCACAACGTCAGAAGCTAATTGTAATCTTCCTTGCACCATGAGGACCTGACAAGCCTTTTATATACCTATAATAGGCTAAAACTCTACCCAAAAATATTTGGGTACACACAAACATATTCACAAACATATAAAAATAGTAATTATATACATGAACAAACACGAATCTAAGTTGATAGTCTTACAACTTCAACAAATATCTAAAAGGTGGCTAGTAATGATGTTTAAAGAGAGAGAGAAAGAAGGAAAAAATAATATTTTAGAATGCATGAAGATAATAGAAGCTCATCCTCCATTTGATCCACAAAAGATCAGTAAAGATGGAACTCATCCTTAGGAAGGACCGTGGTAATGTCAGAAGGCTTAGAATCAGAAAATGAGGCTGCATCTGCATGGGACCAAAATTTATTCGTGTATCTCACAACTTTAGAAGCTAACGAGCTCTTCCCAGTTCCAGGAAGACCAGTCATGCCTTCTATATACCTTTAATAGCCAAAATTGCTACAAAAATATTTGGGTTCATACAAACATATTCACTGACATATAAAAATAGTAATTATAGACACAAACATGAATCTGAGTTGATTATCATACAACTTCAACTAATGTCTAAAAGATGGCCAGCAATGTTGTTTAGAAAGAAAGAGATAGAGAAGGCAAAATAAAATGTTTTAGAATGCATGAAGATACTAGAAGCACTGCCTCCATTTGATCCAATAGAGATCGGTAATGATAGAACTCATCCATAGTAAGGACCATTGCTATGTCTGAAGGTTTCGAATAAAAAATGAGGCTGCATCTGTGTGGTACCAAAATTTATTCATGCATATCACATTTTCAGAAGCTAACATGCTCTTCCCAGCACTAGGAGGACCATCCAAGTCTTTTATATACCAATATTAGGCTAAAACTCTACCCAAAATATTTGGGCACACACGAACATATTCATAGACATATAAATATAGTAATTAAATATATGAACAAACACGAATCTGAGTTGATAGTCATTAAACTTCAACAAATAGCTAAAAGATGGCCAGTATTGTTGTTTAGAGATTGTGAGAGAGAAGGTAAAAATAAAGTGTTTCAAAATGATTGAAGATAATAGAAGCTGGCCTCCATTTTATCCAGTTGAGGTTGGTAAAGATGGGACCCATCCATAGGAATGACCGTGGCAATGTTTGAAGGCTTTGAATCAGAATTTATTAATGCATCACACATCAGATGTCCTGCAAAGAGTCATGAGTAGGTTAGTCGGCAAAGCAAAGAATAAAACTAGAATAAAGAAAAACGATACCACCAAAAAAATCTCATCTTGTTTTGCTACACATAGACAAAAACAAAAACTGTTCAGAAATAATTCTGATATAAAATCATCTTCATAATTAGGTAGTGCATTTGTGCTAGCCTCTCCTACGTGGTTTCATAGCTAGATCTCAAAATGCTTTCTGTCACGTCAAGTCTGTTAACTATCACTCCATATAGGACATCTGCTGTTGTATTGCATTCTTAATTTCTTTCATCTCATCATCCTCTTCTTTCATTTCTTGGGGGGTGCTTGGAGATGGGAATATGAGATGAAACTTAAGGTAGATCTCAATTAGAAAATTTCTTTTACTACAATAACGCAAAAACCATCCTGAAAGCTAATCAGATTGATTATATGTTCAATATCTTGAGTAAATGTTAAAGCCTAACACATTTTACTTATAGTATAATGAAAATGCATTATGTTATTTTGAAAATGGATATGTTTTAAAAAATACATGTATTGTCCAAAACATATACATTTTTATTATATAGTATATATATTAAATGCATATACAATATGTTTTATGAAAATATATACGTTTTCAAAAACATATATATTTTTGTTATAAAACATGTTCGAAAATATATTATGCATATATGTTAAAACATATATATATATATATATATATATACACACACACACATTATATAATATATGTTTCATATATATATATTATATAGTATTAGCATTATAAATTAACATTAATTGTTTATATGTTAAAATGTAATATATTTTAATTATACTAAATAGTTTTACTTTTTCTAAATGAGCATGAAGGTATTTTTGGATTTTACTATTTTAGAATATTAAAATTTAAATATTATTTTGTTTTTATCCATTTAAAGAAAAAATTAAAACAAGTGAGTTTTCTCTTAAAGATATTTATATGACATCTCTTTTACATAATTTTCCTTATCAATAACCAAGATCAAGTTATTTCAAATCATATTAAGCAACTATTTATGCTCTCATTCCCTCTACCCTTCTCCCAAACTCAACCCAAAATTTATATTGGGCTCGTATATATGCATTGATGCTTCATTATTAGAATAGATAAAACTCACATTCCAACATCTGAACAACATGATAAATGCTAGCATCATGGAAAACATATCGAACTCATATTTTCAGTGTTAGAGTATTCATCTTTTTTTACTGATCAGACTACCATGTTGTTGGTTCGGATTCATATTACCATGCTATTTGTTTTTAAAAAATATTATTCTTGATAGTAATTATGTACAAAAAAGTTTTGTTCATATATTTTATACTATCTTAGTTTGAGTGTCCATGACACATTGCTATATGTTGATCTTATTCTATTTGTATGAAATCATTATACTAAAATTACTAAATGTTATTCAACAAACCCACTAATCTTTAACACAAGAGAGAACACAAGGTGTTAGACACTACGAGGCATCTATTGAAGGAATATTGAAATTATTAGAAATATAAGTATTTTATTTCAAGAAACATATATTTGGAGTAATTATGTTTGAGATACTTTTGAGATAAATTTAATTTATAAAATGTCAGATACATGGTAAATATAAATCGTTACACACACACACACACCATGAAAATCTTTGTTAAAGATATGTGCAGCCATAAGAATTAGATGTATCATGTAGAACAATGACATAAAAGTCTATGAAAAATTTAATAAAATTAATTATTTTTATATCATATGTTGACACAAGGAGTCACACACTACGAGTCATCTATTGAAAGAATATTGAAAATATTAGAAATATAACTATTTTATTTCTAGAAACATCAATATGAAATTATTATGTGTGAGATAATTTTGACATAAATTTAATTTACAAGATGTTAGAAACATGGTAAATATAATCTTTATATATGTGTGTATATACACACACGCGCGCGCGCACGCACACCATGTAAATCTTTGTTAAAGTATGTGCAGCCATAAGAATTAGATGAATCATGTAGAACAATGACATTAAAGTCTATAAAAAATTAATAAGCTTAATAATTTTTATATCATATGTTGACTAACAAGCTTATCAATTGCATACTTGCAATAATATCATGTGTTAGTTTGTATGATTTCAATGTCTTGGATTAAATGAGTGATAAGTATTGATTATGTGCTTATTATGTGTTCTCGTGCATTAATGCCAAGTGCTTGAAAGTGTGCTTGTTATATGATAATGTCTATACCTACCAAGGATTGACTTAACATGTGAAAGCTATGTGTTGGCTTACTGAATGTTGGATCTAAAATTAACTAACTTGGAATCTTGCCTATGAATAAAAGTGATTTGGGGTCAAGAACAAAATTCATAAGAACATTTCAAAGTAAATTGAGAAACTCTTGCTCAATTATTTTTATTTACACATTTCAAACTAGTTCAATCAAGTTGAATTAGTTTAATTTATTTTGACATGCTAAACTATTATTTTATTTATTTTATTTTATTTTATTTTTGAATTCAATCATTACATATTTTTGTATATTTTTTATAGGGCTAAAACAAGTAAAGATGAATAATGAGAAAATATGTTTCCTATTATCAATGATATTTAATTGATAGAGAAAAAAGATAAATGTGTGATGGGAAGATAAGTGCACATGGTGTGTTGTGCGAAATAAAGAGAAAAAAATAAAATGGTGGCGAAATAGAGAGAGAGAGAGAGAGAGACTGTCATCTAGTCTTATTTTTTCATTTTTTAGACCATGGTGTATGGTTTTAGTTAATATGTGATGAGATGTTTTTCTCTCAAAGTCAAATGCGATAAAAATGATAAGTTAGGGATGTCTCTTCAAGTCTATTTGCAATTTATTTAGCTCCTCTAATTTTTTTTGGTGAATTCTATTTATTGCATTATTTCTCTTCAATGTTCCATGTTCTATTGGTGCTGCATGTTAACTAGCACTGATGCATGATTTCTCATTATTTTGTTCCTTCTCATTCCATGTTTCCTAAGTATATCACTTTGCTACTATTTATCTCGTCACAACATTTTAACCCTTGTTGTCATATGCTAACAAAAAGGATTACTGCCATGTGAATCCTTTTGGTTGCATCTATGCCTATTCCTTGTTGTCTTGGAATAACTATCAGTATTGTGGCTTTAGATTACTACAAACCTTGCTAAATTTTGATTTTAAGCAAACCATGCGAATCTATACTTCAATGAAAACTCTATGTCATGATTTTACAAACCTTAATGTCATAATATTGTTAGCTATTATATTCTACTCTTTTGTGAGCTTGGTTTTATTTTCTAATAATCTTGAACACATAATACTAAAGAAAAATATGACACATTCGTATGATAAAAACCTACAATAAGATATTTTAGGAAAACCTTAAAAAACCAAATGGGACAAGATATTCCCTTCTTTGATAACATGAAAAACTACTTTTTATGTTTCATTTTGCAAAGTTAGATTAGAAAGCATGCCTCAAATCAAACACTCCTACATTAAGATAAGCGATTAAAAGTTAGGAAAGAAAGCATACCTAAACTCGATAAGAAACTCACGGCTAAGGCTGAAGGAATTTTCTTACTCCACTGTTAGGTTACATTTTTACTATATCAGAGTCGAGAGAGAGAATGGCTGATGGAGAAAGTTAGGGACTAAGAGTTGTCTCTAACTATTGGGTTAATTAAGTTTTATTCAGTTTTAAAATTTTATTAATGTTTTAATTTTATATTATCAAAACTTTTAATAAACAATAAATATATATAAAACATAAAGACTCATCTTTTTTTACTTAAATTATTTTCAACAAGTTAATGTAAGTGTAGCAAGGCACACATAAAAAAGAAACAACTTTCAATTTTTAATTATCAAATTAATTAAACAAAAATTATATAAACAATTTCTAAAAATAGATGTTTGTCCTTCCAAATAGAAAAACAAATTAAATGGCTACAAAATTTGTAAACGAAATATAGCAAGGAGCACATAAAAAGATTATTGGTCTTCAAGCCACTTTCCTATGAATTATTAATACTCTTTATGTTAAAAAATATATAAATATATATATTTTATGTTTATAAAATTTTAAGAATTCATATTACTTTTTATGAAGATAATATGAAATAATTTAAAGGCATAAAAATTGATATTATTTGATATAATTTCTAAATTAAAAAATTCTAAAATTTATTTAAAGTGAGAAGATTATAAAGAAAACGTTATATTTATTAAATTTAATAAAGATGGAATATTAAAAGCTAATAGTATAAATCTTACTCAATTAATTAATTCCTATTTATTTTAGTATGGGCAAACATCTATGTATTTATCTTTAAATATCAAATTATTTTTTTTATATTTTAAGAAAAATTTGAAATTTTTTTATATAATTAAAAATTTTCAAATTTTTTAGTATTTATTTTTTTAAAAGTTTCTTATAATCATAAAAAATTATTTTATACTTAAAATAATATTAATATTTACTACTTTTTTAATTAATTTAGAAATTATGTAAATATATTTTATTTAAACTTACAATGAATTATTTTATCTTTTTATTAGTAAAAATTTTAATGGATGTTCATTTTTTTAAAATTATATTTAAAAATTATTATAATTATAGAATTAATTATTTAATGTTTTTTTAATACAAATTTATAAGTTTACTAATTAAAAATTCAAGAAAAATAATTTGTATAATTTTTTTAAAAATTTTATAATCATAAAAATAGTTATAGTAGTCTTTATTAATATATACATTTTAAGTATTTACATTTTTTTGAAATTATTTATTTATAATAACCTATTTTTACAATTATACGAGGTGAATGTGTCATTCAAGGATAGCTCATATATATACCATGGCAAACTTTTAATATACAAAATTAAATAAAATATTAAAAAAAATAAATCATTAATGATTAGCGACGAAAATTATCTCTAGCCCAAATTACTAGGGAAAAATCCCAAAGTAACTGCAAATATTTTGTGAAAAATAAAATTTAAAGAATAATTCGCTTGTAATTAAATATAAAATAGTAAAAAAAATATCAGATATTTATTTTGTGATGGATTTTATCTTGTTCTAATTAACTAGGGAATGTTCATCACTATATGCATTACTAAAATAGCGACATTTTTTTGCACAAATATCTACAGCATTATTAGCATTGGGAAATTTTTGAAACAAAATTTTAGATCGGTAATCCGTCACTAAACTATCACGAAATTTTAATTTAATGTAAAATCAAAAACCCTTGCTATTCCCTAGCTAATCACTCACTAATTAGCTAGGGTCTTATCACTAACTAAATTTGTCTAGCTAAATAGATATTTTCTTATATAATTAGTCTCGCCTATCTGTCTGTCTATTAATAAGATTATCTATCTATCTATCTATCAGTGTGTTTGTCTATCTATTGATCTGTCTATTTGTGTGCCTATATGTATGTGTATTTGTCTCACCTATCGATTTGTACATCTGTTTTTCAATCAATCAATCTGTCTATTTATTTATTTGTGTATCAATTAATCTATTTGTCTATCTATCTTTATATTTATCTATCTATCTATCTAACTTTATGTGGAACATTCTATCAATCTATTTATCTATCTAACTGTCTATCTATTTGTCTATATATCTATATATATGTTTGTCTATCTGTCTATCTATCTACCTATCTATCTATTAATCTATCAATCTATCTATCTATTTATCTTATATTTATCTATCTTGCTGTAAATCTATCTATATATCTTTATGTGTGTGTATATATATCTGTTTATCGGTCTTTCTGTCTATATATATATCTCTATCTATCTAGCTATATGACTATCTATCTATATATCTAGCTATTTACTTATCAGTCAATCAATCAATCTATCTATCTATATATGTATATATTTTTCTATCTATCTATCTATCTATCTGTCTGTCTATTTGTCGGTCTATCTATATGTAAATATATCTATCAGTTGTCTGTCTATTAGGCTATCTATTTGTCTGACTATATGTTTGTCTATCTATTTCTTTGTTTGTCTGTTGATATTTCTATCTATCTTTCTATTTGTCTATCTGGATATTTATATATTTATCTATCTATCTATCTCTCTATATATCTATCTATTTGTCTATCTATCTATTTGTTTATATATATGTCCATCTATCCATTTGTTTATTTGTTGTCTATCTATCTATCTATCACTATCTATCTATCTATCTACCTGTTTATCTATCTATCTATCTCACTTTTTATTAGTCTATCTATTTGTCTATCTATCTATCTATCTAATTGTCAATAAATCTGTCTATCTATCAGTCCATCTATCAGTCATTCTAATTGTTTGTCTATCTATAATTCTAACTATCTATCTGATTGTCAGTTTATTTGTCTATCTATCTATCTATCTATCTCTCTATTAGTGTTTATATCTATCTGTCTATCAATCTGTATATCTACTTATCTATCTATTTGAATATTAGTCTAACTAACTATCTAAATATTTTACACCAATCTGCATGTCTATATATATGTCGATCTATCTATCTATCTGGCTATCTTTCTATATAAATATCTATCTATCTATATATCTATTATTTCTATATATCTATCGATATATCTATCTATATATCTATCTATATATCTATCTATATATCTGTCTGTCTATTTGTCTAACCTAACTTTATGTATATCTATATGTCTATCTATCTGTCTTTCTGTCTGTCTATTTGACTATCTATCTCTTTGTCTATCTGTCTGTCTATGTGCATATATATATATATATATATCTATATCTATTTATCTATCTATATGTCTATCTATCTTTCTATCATCCTATCTATCTACCTATCTATATATATATATATTTATCTATTTGTCTCTCTATATGTCTGTCTATCTGCCTATCTATTTTCAATTTGTCTTTTTATCTGTTATCTATCTATCTATCTTTCTTTCTCTCTAATTGTCTATTTTCTATCTCACTTTCTATCTATCTATCTATCTATCTATCTTTCTACCTATCTATTGGGATATCTATCGATATGTCTATCTGTTTATCTATCTATTTAACTATCTATTTATATGTCTATCAAAATGTCTTTTAAACTAACTTTCTATTTGTTTATTATATGTCTATCTGTCTATCTATCTATATATCTATCTATGTATCTATCTATCTATATATCTGTCAATCTATCTATCTATTTATTTATATATCTATCTATTTGTCTCTCTATTAGTCTTTCTATCTATCTTTTGATCTGACTATCTATCTAATTGTATATCTATCTATTTGTCTATCTGTCTGTATATATATGACTCTATGTCTGCCTATTTATCTACCTATCTATCTATCTATAAATTAATCATTCTATCTATCGATTTATTTATCCGTCTTTATCTTTATCTATCTGTCTGTCAATCAGCTTATTTATCTATTTGTCTATCAAACTATTTGTCTATCTATCTGATTATTTGTCTATCTATCTATTTATCTATCTTTATATCTGTCTATCTATCTATCTATCTATCTATCTATCTGTCTACCTATTTATCTATATGTCTGTCCATGTATCTATCTATATGTATGTCTATGTATCTATCTATTTACCTATCTACCTATCTTTCTCTCTCTATTAGTCTGACTATCTAAATTTCTATCTATCTATTTGTTTATCTATCTATCTATCTATCTATCTATATGTCTATATATCTGCCTATCTGTATGTCTATCTGTTTGTCTATATGTTTATATATCTATTTGTCTAGATGTCTATTTATCTATTTGTATATCTATCTATCTATTTGGATTTTTTATTGGCTATATATATATATATATATATATATATATATATATATATATATATCTATCTATCTATTTATCTATTAGTCTATCAATCACTCTATCTGTCTGTCTATGTATGTGTCTATTAATATGTCTATTTATATATCTATCTGTGTGTCTATCTATCTATTTATCTATCTCTCTATATGTCTGTATATCTATCAGTCTATTTGTTTATCTATCTTATGGCTATCCTTCTATCTATATATCTATCTATCTTGCTGTCTATCTATCTATCTATCTATCTATCTCTTTTATTTGTATATCTATTTTTCTTTCTTTCTACTCAATCAATCAATAAATCAATCTATCTGTCTATATATATATATATATATATATATATATATATATATATATATATATATATATATATATATCTATATATCTATATGTCTATTTGTTTTACCTATCTGTCTTTCTATCTTTATGTCTATCCATCTATCTATGTGTTTGTTTATGTATATCTCTATTTGTATGTATATTTATCTATTCATTATTAATGTATATTTATTTGTCTTTCTGTTTGTCTATCTATTTGTCTATTTGTATCACCTATCTTTCTGTATATTATTCTATCTATCTATCTATTTATAAATATATCTATATGTTTGTTGATATGTATGTCTATCTATCTGTCTTTCTGTCTTTCTATCTTTCTTTCAATCAATCAAACTATCTATCTATCTCACTATCTAACCATCAATCAAATCATATGTCTATTTGTGTGTGTATCTTTGAGTCTGTATATATGTCTCGCTTTATGTCTGTGTATCTATCTGCCTATCTTTCTATCTATTTTTGTTTCTATCTGTCTATCTATCTTTCTATTTGTCAATCTATCTAGGTGTCTATTTGGTTGTCAAAATATCTCTAAATCTATCTATCTATTTGTCTATCTTTTTATCTTTCTATCTGTGAATCTATTTTTCAATCTATCTAACTGACTATCTGTTCGTCTTTCTGTATATCTCTTTATATGCATATTTATCTATATGTCTATCTATCTGTCTATCTATCTATCTATATATCTTTCTATCTATCTGTCTAACTATCTGTTTGTGTATCTGTCTATCTATCTATCTATCTGTCTGCCTGTCTATCTATTTGGCTATCTGTTTATCTATTAGTCTATTTTTTTATCAATCATCTATAAATCTGTTTGTCTATCTATCTATCTATCTTTAAATTCGTATGTCAATCTGTTTGTGTATATGTATGTCATATTTCTTTATATCTATTAGTCTATCTATCTGTCTATCCATCTCTCTCTATCTATCTGACTAATTATCTGTCTATCTAATAATGTAACTATTTGTCTATCTGTTAGTCTATCTATCTATCTATCTATCTTTTTCTCTCAATATGTCTATCTATCTGTCTGACTATATGTCTGCCTATTTGTATGTCTATCTATCTGTCTATTTGTCTATCTATCAATCTTTCTATCTCTCCATCTATATCTCTATCTATCTATCTGCCTATCTGTTTATCTAGATGTCTATCTCTATTTTTTTATCTATTTATTTATTTGCCTATCTATATATATATATCTATCTATATATCTATCTATCTCTTTATTTGTGTTTCTAACTATCTATTTGTCAATATATCTGTCTATCATTCTGACTATCTATCTATCTAGTTATATGTAAAACTATTTTCTATCTATCTAGCAGTCAATCTGTCTGTCTATCTATCTATCTATAATCTATGTATGTATGTATCTATATATCTATTTGTCAATCTTTCTCTCTATTTGTCCATCTATTTGTCTATCTCTAAGTCTATCTATCAATCTATTTATTTATCTATCTATCTATTTATCTATATGTCTATCAGTTTGTCTATTTATCTGTGTATATGTTTGTCTATCTATCTGTCTATCTGGCTTTATATCTGTCTTTCGATCTATTTGTCTAACTATCTGTCAAACTCTCAATCTCTCTAACCATCTCTAAATCTTTTTGCATATCTATGTGTCTATCTATCTATCTATATGTCTGTCTATATGTCTATATGTCAATCTATATGTATATTTATCTATCTGTCTATCTATATGTTTGTCTATCTATATATCTAACTATCTATATATTTGTCTCTTTATTTGTCTATGTATATATTTATATACCTCTCTATCTATCTATTTATCAATCTTCTTGTCTATCTATCTGACTATCAATCAATCAATCTGTCTATAAATTTGTTGTTTATCTATCTATCTATCTGATTATTGTCTGTCTATCTGTCTATATATCTATATATCTATTTATCAATTTATCTATCTATTTATCTAATAGTCTGTTATTTGTCTATCTATATATCTATCTATTTGTTTGTTTATATATCTATCTATATGTTTGTTTATCTATCTTTATATCTATTTGTATATTTGTCTATATATCTATCTCTCTATATTTTTGTCTATTTGACTATCTATTTGACTATCTGTCAGTCTATCTATCTATTTATCTATCTATCTATCATTCTATCTATATGTTAGTTTATCTGTATATCTATCTATCTATTTAGAAGTCTTTCTATCTATCTCCCTATCTATCTATCTATTTACCTATCTACATGTGTATCTTTTTTCTATTCCACTTTCTATATGTGTCTATCTATCTATCTGACTATCAATTTGTGTGTATATATGTCGATCTATCAGTCCATCTATCAATTTGTCTATCTATCTGCCAAATCTATCTGGCTATCTATCTATATATGTTAATGTCTATATATCTCTAATTGCTTGTCTATGTTTCTATTATCTATCTGTGTGAATATATGTCTTTCTATCTGTGTTTCTAATTATCTATCTAAATATATATCTATTTTTATTATCTATCTGTCTATCTATATATCTATATGTCTATCTATATGTCTGTCTATCTGTCTATCTATCTGTCTGTCTATCTGTCTATCTATTGTCTATTTCTCTGTCTGCCTATCTATCATCTCAGTCTATTTGTCTGTGTATCTATCTGTCTATATGTCTATCTAAACCTATCTACTCTATCATTTGTATGTCTATATTCTAATCTATCCTATCTACTCTATCTATCTCCTATATATCTGACCTGTTATATCTGTCTCTCTCCTATCTATCTATCTATCTATCTGTCTGTCTAGCTATCTATCTAACAATATTTTTTCTATCAGCCACTCTATCTATCTGTCTGTCTTTATATTAGTATATATCTATATATATATCTGACTATCTTATTGTCTATCTATCTATCTTTTTGTTTATCTGTCTATCTATCTTTCTATCTATCTTTTTGTCTATCTATTTTTCTATCTGTTTATCTATCTATATATTATCTTTTCTGTCTATATATATTCCTATTAGATCAGTCTTTCTATGTCTATCTAATTGTCTGTATAATAGTCTGTCTATGTCTTGTCTATCTATCTATGTATGTTTATATATTTGTCTTTCTATTTGTCAATCTATATGTCTATTTATCTGCCTATCAATCTGGCTATCTATCTATTTGTCCATCGATCTGTATATTTGACTATATATCTATCTTTTTAACTACCTATAAATCTATTTGTCTATTTGTCAATCAATCTATCTATCTATATGTATGTTTATCTGTCTTTCTATCTATTTTCTATCTATCTATCTATCTATCTATCTGGCTTTCTATCAATCTTTCAATCAATCAATCAATCAATCAATCTATCTGTCTATTTTTTGTCTATCTATCTATCTATTTTTTTGTTTATCTGTTTATGTATTTATCAATATATATGTCTTTCTATCTATCTATCTATCTATATAGCTGTCTATCAATCAATTTATCTATATATTTATATGTTTGTTTATCTAATTGTCTATCTATTTGTCTATATGTATGTCTACATATCTGTCTATATGTCTTTATCTGTCTGTCTTTTTGTATGTATATCTATCTATTAATCTATTTGTCCATATATTTCTATCAATCTTTTTGTCTATCTACCTTTCTAAATATCTTTCTATATATATAACTATCTAAGTGTCTCTCAGTCTGTTGTATCTCTATCTGTCTATCAGCCTTTCTATCAGTCTTTCAATATGTCTATCTATTTATCTGTATATCTATCTTTTTAATCATCTATCTATTTGTTGTCTATTTGTCTATCTATTTGTGTGTCTATTATCTGTATATTGATCTATCTATCTTGTCTATATGTTTATCTATCTATCTATATATTTGTATATCTATCTATCAATCAATCTATATGTGTGTTTAATTTTATATTATCTTTCTATTTATCTATCTTTCTATATGTCTAACTAATTGCATTTTTATCATTATATTTATTTGTTTGTTTGTCTATTGTCTATACTATCTATTATTTGTCAATTTACTTCTATATATCATCTGACTATCTATCTATCTATTATGTATATATCTACCTATATGTTAGTCTATTTGTCTACATATAAATCTATCTATCAGTCTT
>JAREIK010003047.1:180009-201491 GCA_029783825.1 Sapria himalayana | reverse complement strand
CAATATGTAATCTATGTTTGTCTATATGTCCGTCTATGGTGTCTATCTGTATATTGTCTTTGTGTCTAACTGAAAGTATATCAGTCAGTCTGTCTGTGTGTATGTGTGTCAATCGTAAGTCTAACTATCATCTGTGTGGTGTGCGTGTGTGTTTGTCTGACTATCTATTTATCTTTCTATCTGTGTATCTATTTTCTATCTATTTGTCTCTCTATCCGTCAATCAAATAATCTATTTATCTATATATGTACTATCTATCTATCTATTTATCTAACCGTCTGTCGATCGATCGTCGATCTATCTATCTATCTATCTACCTATCTATATATCTATCTTTCTATCTATATATATCTACCTATCTATCTATCTACTTATCTATTTGTCTATCTGTTTTATCTACATATTTGGCTATTTGGATATCCAGCTATCTATCTTTCTTTCTAAATATTTATCTGACTATTTAACTATCTATCTCTCGTTTATCTATCGATCTATCTATCAATATATTGATTTTTCTATCTGTGTATCTTTCTATCTGACTATCTATCTATTGGTCTATCTATCTATCTATTTGTCTATCTATCTATTTGTCTATCTATCTATTTGACTATCTATCTATTTGTCTATCTATCTGTCTATATATCTATATATCTTTCTATATGTCTATATGTCTATCTATTTATTTATCTATCTATCTATCTGTCTATATGTCTATCTATATATCTATCTCTCTTTTTATCGATCTATCAGTCTATATGTCTATCTATCAATATATCTATATGTCTCTCTATCTATATGCACTATCTGTCTATCTATCCATATGGTCTATCTGTCTATCTGTCTATTTGTTTATTGGTTTATATATTTATTAATCTATTTGTCTATTTGTATATCTATCTATATGTCTATCAATCTATCTGTCTATCTATTTATCTCTCTAAATATCTCTCTCTATGTCTATCCTTTATCTGCTTATCTTTCTATCATTTTATCTGTATATCTATCTGTCTATCTTTCTATTATCTGTCTTTCTGTTATTATTTCTCTCAATCTATATATATATATATATATATATCTAGCTATCTATCTATCCCTCTATATATCCATTTATAGATTGATCGATATATGTATCTATAAATCTATCTATATACTTAACTATCAATCTATATACCTATCTTTCTATCTGTTATCATTCTATAATATGACTATCTAGCTATCCATCTATCTATCTATTTATATGTCTATATATTTTTCTGCTTATATGGCTATTTTGATATTTGTCTATCTATCTATCTATCTATTTATATATATATATCTAAAAATCTATCTATCTTTCTATCTATCTATTTGACTATCGATCTATCTATCTATCTTTTGTCTATCTATCAATCGATCTGTCTAATTATCTTTTTGTCTATATATATATATCTGTATGTCTATCTTTCTTTCTATCTATATGCCTATCTGTCTTCTGTCTTCTGTCTATATGTATATCTATTTATTTTTATCTACGTATATGTCTATATGTCTATATGTCTATCTATATAACTATCCATCTATCTATATAACTATCATTCTATCTAGTTACTTATCTATCTATCTATCTGTCTATATATTTAGCTGTCTATCTATCTATCTATCTATTTGTCAATCTATCTATCTATTTGTCAATCTATCTATCTATATATTGTCTATCTTTCTATTTGTCTGTCTATCAATATGTCTGTCTATCTGTCTATCTATCTATCTATTTGTCAATCACTTTATCAATCTATTTTTCTATCATTCTATCTATCTATTTGTATATATATATCAATCTGACAATCTGTCTATCTATCTTTCTGTATATCTATCTATCTATTTATCTGTCTATCTATCTATCTGTCTATTTGTGTATATATCTATCTATCTGCCTATCAATATATAAGTCTATATGTCTATTTGTCTATCTCTGCATCTATCCATATGGAAATCTGGCTATCAAGCTAACTATTTTTTTGTATATCTTCCTTTCTATCTATCTGTCTATTTGTCTATTTATATATCTGTTTATCTTTTTTTCTATATATCTATATGTCTATTTCTCTCTCTTTTCATCTGTCTATCTGCCTATTTATATATCTTTCTATCTATCTTTCTATCTATTTATCTAATCTATCCATCTATATATCTTTCTATTTGTCTATCTATCTATCTTTCTGACTTTTTATCGATCTATCTTTCTATCTAACTATCTATCTATCTGCATATCTACCTATATGTTTATATGTCTATATGTCTATCAGTCTATATGTTTATCTATCTATATGGATATCTGGCTATCTGGCTATTTGTGTATTTGTCTATGTGTCTTTTTGTCAATATGTCTATCTATCGATCTATATATCTATGTATTTATCTATCTATCTATCTGCATATCTGCCTATATGTTTAGATGTCTATATGTCTATCAGTCTATATGTTTATCTATCTATATGGATATCTGGCTATCTCTCTATATGTTTATGTGTCTTTTTGTCAATATGTCTATCCATCGATCTATATATATATCTATCTTTTATCTTGCTATCTATCTTTCTTTCTTTTATCTATCTATCTTTCTTTCTTTCTTTCATTCATTCTTTCTCTCTTTCTATCTCTCTATCTGTTTATCTATCTATCTATCTATTTATCAATCTATCTATTTGTCTACCTATTTGCCTATCAACCTATCTGTCTATATGTTTATATGTCTATATTTTTATCTGTGTATCTGTCCATATGGCTTTTGGCCATCAGGCGGTCTGTCTATCTATCTTTCTGTCAATTTGTCAATATCACCATCTATCCAATACTAAAATTCACTGAATTGTCGACCAATTATTAGGTCACTAATTTGGTGTTTTTTGGTCGATAAACAAAATAGCGACCAATTACTGATCGAAATATTAAGTCGCACTTTTTACTTGGCTAATTTTTTTACCGACAAAAAATCAGCGGTCTATAAATTACCGACCATTTATTGACTCTCTACTGTCAAACAATTACCGACTATATTCCTATAATTTACCTACCAAAATAATTAGGTCGGTATATTGGTCTCCAAATAGTCAGTAATTAACGACTATTTATAGAACATTCACCGACAAACAATTACCGACTAAATTCTTATCATTTTCTGACCAAAAGCAGTTGGTTGGTAAGTGGTCTCCAAAATGTCGGTAATTATCGACTAACTACAGATCATTTACCGTCAAACAAAATCTGACGATATTTCGACCATTTTCCATCCAAAACAATTAGGTCAGTAAATGGTCTCTAAATGGTTGGTAATTACCAACAATTTATAGACTTTGCCGACAAACAATTTTCGACTATATTCAAACCATTTTTTGACCAAAAGTATTAGGTGGGTGAATGGTCACAAAATGTTCGGTAATAACTGAAAAAATTGCGACCAAAAACCGACAAAATTTTTTCAAATCATTGGTTGGTTATTGATTTCCAAAAGTATTACCGACCATTGATATAAAAAAACTTTGGTTAGTTTTTGGTCTCAATTCGATCGGTAATTATTGACCAAATTTTTTTTTCTAGTTCACATCAAAAAAAAATCCAATTACCTTCTAATTTTGATGCAGTTACTATAAAAACATATGCAGATAAAACAACAAAAAAAATCAAATTAACTCCAGCAAACAACTATATATGCTACATATATATATTAAATACATCAAGAGAAAAATACAAAATGAAATACAAAATCAAAGTTTAAGGCATTAAAAAAAAATTGTATGTGATACACTCAATCATCCAACCTAGTTTCATAATCATTATGCTGCGACGTATCTGGTCCACACTGTGAGATGTTAGGAACTGGGGTAGAGCTGTCTGCTACTGCTAGACCTGATGCAATTGTTGCAGGTGTTTTGTATGTAATGAAATTTAGGCATAATTGAACACATTTCACAAAATAATAAACATAAAAAGTATAAATTAGAAATAATACCAATGCTCGTTCATGCTCACACATAGAGCAAGATCCAAACGTGTGTGTAGACATGCCACTACCCTCTTTAGCCTGCTTTGAGCAATGATTTCCGCTCTGTTTATCATTAATTTTTTTATAATCTAGATCTTCCCATCTACTCTGCCACTCCTGGAAAACATGATCTGGGACACTCGAATCTTTTTCTTTCTTCTTCAACTATTTATCTTTGATCTCATATACGGTGTATTTATACCGACTGATATCATAATTGTAGAATACAATTTTGACCATCCCATTTGGCTATGTCCACCTGTAAACTTTCTGCAATTATAAATAAAAATTTTTAATCAGTGAACAAAAGAATAAATAAAAGAATTAAAAAGTTTTTATGTAGTAATATTTACCTTAAATTCTTTCTAAATCATCAATTTATCTCTATGTGTGAGTGACTTTCAATTATGTCTATTAGGTTTAAAGGAATTTCTGAAAATTGTCCTCAGAACCTTAGAAATGGAACCAGACGGCTCTAACTTCGTCCTGTAACCAAAAATTTATTAGTCGTTACAAATAGTTATATATAATTAACATATAGTTATATATAGATATATTCATACAAGTAGTTATAAGTAGTTATACATAAATAAATACAACATTAAAAAGAAATATTTTGATTTAATTATATGAATACATATATGTAAATATAGTTGCAAATATAGTTATATATAATTATATAGACATTTATTTAGTTATACAAATATTTATATATAGTTTTACACATATAGTTTAACATAATGTTATATGTTGTTATACATATAATTATAAATATTGTTACATGTGGTTATACATAAAGTTACACATATAGTTAAACGTATATTTATACATGTAAGTTTATATATTTGTTCATTTAATTTTATATATTTATACATATAGTAATGTATACGTATAGATATAGTAAAATACTTTTTTATATACTACTATATACAAATATATATTAAATATAAGCTGTAAATTTAATATTTAAATATAATTATGCATAAAACTTTTAAAGCTATACATATAGTAAGATACAATTATTTATAGATATATATTATTTTACATATAATATATATAGTTATTAATAGTTATATATAATTAAACATATAGTTATATATATATGTATATATATATATATATTCATACAAGTAGTTATAAGTTGGTATACATAAATATATAAAACATTATAAACAAATATTTTGATTTAATTATATGAATACATATATGTATATATAATTACAAATATAGTTTTATATAAATATATAGACATTTACTTAATTATACAAATATTTATATATAGTTTAACACATATAGTTATAAATATGCATGTAATTTTAGATATAATTATATATAACATTTATATAGTTATATATTTAGTAAAATATAATTATATAATGTTATATATTAGTATACATATTGTATATATCTTTTAGAAATATAGTTATATAAAATTATACATATAGTTATACATTATTATATAGTAAAAAATTAGTTTTGCAAAGTTATAAAAATAGTTTACTTTATTATAAATATCGTTATAAATATTTATATATAAAATGGCATATGATTATATAATTAAACACATGTATCTATATAATATTTATGAATAAAATATTTTTATAAATGTTACTGAAATATTATTATATTTATTTGTAACACTTTTATAAATAATATATAGTATATATATCACATTTATATACACATTATAAATATTCTATAGTTATATAAAAAATAATATGTAATATAGATATTTACAAAATTATATAATCATTTAATGTTACATAATTGTTATATAAAAAATTTTATAAATAGATAGTTTAATGTAAATGTTTTATAGATATTTATAAACTTTAAAACATTTGTATAAATATTTATATATAACATTAAATATTTATATAAACATATCAATGTGTATTTATAATGTAATACGTTTATATATATTAAAGTATAAACATTTATACATAATGTCATTCGATTATATAAATATATACAAGTTTTTATATATTAATATAAACATTTTAGATTACCATTATATAAAAGTTTGATTTAACATTAATCATTATATATAGTAAAGTGTAGAAATTTATACATAATGTCATACGATTATATAAATATAAACTATTAACATTAAGATTATTAGGATACAAAATTTTTATAATTGAAATCAAAATCAATAAAATCCTAAAAATCTAAACAGTAGAAGAACAAAGATTATACTCAAAAATTATAGTTTAATTAATTGTGTCGAGTCAAAATCATGTTAGGTTAAATGAAATTGAAGCAAATTGGAGGACAAATAAAAAAACCTAATATCCAATTATACTGGAAAAACAAAAATCTAATTGTCTATATATAATTCAGAGAGAAGGAAATATGTATATGTATTTTGAATGAGAAGAACAACAAAAAACTTACTTGGATTCAGAAGAAGAGAACAAACCCCACGGAATTTATGCATGTAGTTGCCTCTACTGCGAAAAATGATGGAGTTTGAAATGAATGTAAGTATTAATGACTTTGCAAATAAATTTTAAATCAAAATATTAAAATTATGTATTACCGACCAAAATTATGGTCGGTAAAAGGTCGACAATGGCAAAGTTATAAGTATTTGGAGGTCCAATTTACCGACCAATTCTAATGGTAATATATTTTTTGGTCGTTAAATGATCATTAATTTGTTGGTACTTTCTATTTGCTAATTCCATCCTAATTTACAGACCAATTTCCGACCAAAAACATTTGGTCGGTAGGTATAGTTAGTATTTGATCATGAAATGGTCGGTAATTACCAACCAAAATATTCGGTCCGAAGTTTGGTCGGTAATTACGACATTATAAATATATTGGATAATTACTTTACCGACCATTTTTAATGGTTATATATTTTTGGTTGTTAAATGGTCGATAAGCTTTTGCCAAAATTTTTACTAATTTCCTCCTAATTTACAGACCATATTCCTGACCAAATATATTTGGTCAGTAATATATAGTCGGTAGTTGGTCAAAATTTTGGTCGGAAATATTTTTTTTCAGACAGCCCTCTTTGAATCTCTAAATTGGTCATGAATTGGTGAGTAATTACCGACCTATATATTTGGTCGATAAATGTTCGGTAAGTATGAAGTTATAAATAAATTGAAAACTCACTATACCGACGAATTTTAATGGTAATATATTTTTGGTCATTAAATGGTTGGTAATATATTGGATAACAACTCTACATACTGATTCCCGACTAAAAACATTTGGTCGGTTATTATGGTCTGAAATTTGTTCAAAAAAAATTTTTATTTCGATATCCATTTTTGATCGCTAAATGGTCATGATTTGGACAATAATTACCGACCAAATTTTTAGGTCGGTAATTTGGTCTGTATAGTCATAATTTTTAGTAGTGATCTATATATCTATCTACAATCTATCTATTAGTGTATCTGATTATCTATCTATCTATCTATATGTCTATCTATCTGTCTATCTGTCTATCTATCTAAGTGTCTATCAATCAATCTGTCTATATAATTATCAAGTCTATCTGTCTATCTATCCATCTATCTATCTATCTATCCATTTGTTTATCTATTTATCTATCTATCTGTCCATTTGTCTATATGACTATTTTCCTATCTATCTATCTGTCTACCTGTCTATATATCTTTCTATCTAACTATTATTAATAAACTATTATAATAAACTATTATAATAAACTATTATTATAATAAACTATCTGTCTATATGACTATTTGTCTATAGATATTTAGTTTATAATAAACTATTATTATAAACTATTATTAATAGTTTATTTAGTAATAATTATAAACTATTATTAATAGTTTATCAAATATTATTATTATAGAATCAAATGTCTATCTGTTTATTTAGTAATAATAGTTTATAATATAATTATTAACATATTAATATAATTATTATTAATATATTATAAACTATTATTATTAAGATAGATATTATAAACTATTATTAATATAGTTTATTATAAACTATTATTAATTATATAGAATCAAATGTCTATCTGTTTTAATAATAGTTTATTATAAACTATTATTAATATAGAATCAAATGTCTATCAAATGTCTATCTTAATATAATTATTAAGATAGATATTAAAAAAGCTTATAATAAGATTAATTAATAAACTATTATTAATAAGATAGATATTAATTTAAAATATATTTGCAAAACCCAAAATAATTCAAAATCAAAGTTAATTATATTACTAAATAAAATTTTAAATTTTTGAAATTTGTTTATTTTTATAAGCTTTTTTTTCATAAAAAAATAATTTATTTAAATTATATCTGTCTCACTCATTATTTATTTTGTAATTAATATTTTTATAAAAATAAACTAAAAAATAAATAAAATGAATAATTAAAATTATAATGAATTCAAATAAAAATGAAATTTATTATTTATTATTTAGGTTAAGTAGGTTTAATGGTTTAAGTATTTAGGGGGTTTTGGGGTTTAGGAGTCTAGAGATTTAAATGTTTAGTCATTTAGTGGTTTATAAGTTTTATTTAAACAATAAAATAATAAAAATTTATTTTTATGATTTTTTATCATTTTTGAAGGATATAACTTTTGAAAATATAATAATTTTTAAATTTTTTTCAAATGTAAATATAATATTAAGTTATAATAACTTAATAATTATAAGACATTTTAATTGAAAATAAGTAATTTTATTGTTCGATATTATAAAATTGATTTAATAATAAATTAATAAACTATTATTAATAAGATTAATCATAATTAAAATATAATTGTGAAAACTATATATAATGATTCAAAATCAAAGTAAAATATATTACTAAATAATAATTTTTTGTTTTCAAATTTTTACTTCTTTATATAAGCTTATTTTTTTTTATTAAAAATAAATTTTTAAAATTATATTTGTCTCACTCATTATTTATTTTGTCATTGATATTTCTACAAAAAATAAACTAATAAATATTAAAATGAGTATTTAAAATTATAATGAATACAAATTAAAATGAGATTTATGATTTATTATATATGGTATAATGGTTTAATGGTTTGATTATTTAGTGGTTTATAGGTTTTATTTATATAATAAAAATTTATAATTCTATTTTTGATTTTTTCTGATTTTTAAAGGTTATAACTTTTGAAAATAAAATAATTTTTAAAATTTTTTGAAATTTGAATACCATGTATAATTATATTAATCTTACTAATTATATATCATATAAATTTAATATAAATAATTTTAATGATAGATATTATAATAATGATCAAAAATTAAATTAATAAACTATTATTAATAATATAAATATTAATTAAAATATATTTACATAACACAAAAAGATTCAAAATCAAATCAAAATATATTACTAAATACTAATATTTAATTTTTAAAATTTCCTTCTTTTTATAAGCTTATATTTATTTTATTAAAATAAATTATTTAAATAATATTTGTCTCACTCGAAATTTATTTTGTAATTACTTTTACTAAAAAATTAAACTATAAATAATTAAAATGAATATTTAAAATTATAATAAATAGAAATAAAAATGAGATTTATTATTTATTAAGTAGTATATAGCAGTTAAAAGGTTTATGTATTTAGTGGTTTCGGGGTTTATGAGCTTACTGATTTAAGTAAGTAAGCATTTAATGATCTATAGGGTTTATTTAAAAAATGAAATAACAAAAAATTTATTTTTATTATTTTTTCTAATTTTATAAGGTTATAACCTTTGAAATTATAATAATTTTTAAATTTTTTTCAAAAGTGAATTCAATATTTAGTTATAATAATCATTATAATTATATATCATATAAATTCAATATAAACTATTTTATTGATAAATATTCTAATTATGATCAAAAAATAAATTAATAATCTATTATTAATAAGATAAATATCAATTATAATATAATTACAAAACATAAAATGATTCAGAAGCAAAGCAAAATATTACAATATAATAATTTTTTGTTTTCAAATTTTTATTTTCTTTTAAAAAGTTTATCTATATTATTTTGATGAAAAGTATTTTTTATAAAATATATTTGTGTACTTCATAATTTTTTTTGTAATTAATATTTATACAAAAATAAATAAATAATTAATTAATTTTAAATATTTAAAATTAAAATGAAAAATAAATGAGATTTATTCTTTATTATTTAGGATAAACTGGTTTAATTAAAATTAGATCTGTCTCACTAAAAATTTATTTTGTATTTAATATTTCTATAAAAATAAACTGATTAATAATTAAAATTAAAATTAAAATGATACTGAATAATTAAAAAAATTTATTTTGTTCCTCTCTCAAAACTAGAATGATTGCTAAAGCTCTAACCAAAATAATAGGAGCTTTTACTTTATCTCTATTATGTCTCAACATATTTGATGTTGAATCACTATGCTATCAAAGGTAATTTGACTCATGTACGCTAACAGACTAAACCAAAGTTGTACCCCTATGTGTTGAAATAGCTAGTTATTGAGGATGCTATTTATATTGATTATTGTAATTTCTTCTAATATCTCTCATGCACGCACTCAAAGCAATTTTTTTAAAACATAGTTCACCTCTAAAAAAATAACCAGCCTTGTAGCCTATTAGATCAAACTAGCCTCAGGGCAGTTTGAGCATGGCAAGAAGTATGGGCTCTCTTTCAATCAAGAATCAAAAAATTTATTTTATTGGCATGTCTAAGGCTTTTTTTTATATCCTCATGGATATGAAAAGTATCATTTCTTTCTTTTTATATTAAATGAGTTATGTATACAAGCTCATAATACCCAAAAGGTGTAAATGAATCATATTCAAATGTATAAAAGGTTTTAATCATTGCTCAAAATATTAGTATTGCATATTGACACTTGATGTCACAAATCACAGCAAAAAGTCCATAGTGATATTTCCAGTCCCAAGAATTTTAGCTATAGAAAGTTATAAAGAGTAGTACTCGAGCTTTAACTATTTCTAGGGTCATGAATTTTGCTCTTGAGGAATGTCCAAAGTTACAATCATTCCTAGTGCAATGACTTAGCAATATAAAAATAAAATGCACAAGCTATGGTCATATCCAATACTGTGACCCAGTATTATAGTGATTAAATATGTATTCATGATCATTCATAGTGTCAACACAATATGTTCAACAAAGAGACACAAGTTATGGCATATTCTCATCGATATGATTTTGTGTTCTAGAGACAAAATATATAATCATGACCATTGCTAATGCTACAATAATCTAAAGCAAGAAAGAGACCGAATCCATAACTCACCCCTTGAGTCATGAGTTTGTGTTACATATACAAAAAGATAAATCTGTGACATTATTAAAAGTTGTGAATTTCAATTTAAATTTAACACTTAGTCATTTGATTATAAAAGTGCAAAACATGAGATTTAGGATTTAGGAATTATGGGTTAGGGTTATAGTTTATGGTTTAAGGTTTAGGATTTAAAAACTCTTATGAATAATATTGATATTACTTAAAATATAATATCAAAACCAAAAATGATTCAATAGCAAAGCAAAATATATTACTTAATAATAATTATTTGTTTTTAAATTTTTATTCTTTTTATAAGCTTATTTATTTTTAGATGAAAAATATTTTTTATAAATTATATTTTTAATTCATAATTTATTTTATAATTAATATATATATATAAATAAAAAACTAAAGAATCAATATAAATTTTTTAAATCATAATGAAAACAATTAAAAATATGATTTATTAATTATTATTTAGGGTATACCAGTTTAAAAGATTATTTATATAGGGTTATCAAGATTTTGTTGTTTAGTGATTTAAGTGTTTAGGCATTTAGTGGTTTATAGGTTTTATTTAAACAATAAAATAACAAAAAAATATTTTTTTTTATTTTTTTAAATGTTAAAAGGTTATAATCTTTGAAAATATAATAATTTTAAAATTTTTTTCAAAAGTGAATATAATATTTAGTTATAATAATTATTAAATATATATATCATATAAATTCAATATAAACATTTTTATGGATAAATATTATAATAATGATAAAAAAATAATTTAATAATCTATTATTAATAAGTTAGATATGAATTAAAATATAATTACAAAACCTAAAATGATTCAGAAACAAAGCAAAATATATTACTATATAATATTTTTTTGTTTTTAATTTTTTTCATCTTTTATTAAGTTTTTCTATATTTTTTTTGGTGAAAAATAATTTATATAAATTATATTTTATAACTTATAATTTATTTTGTAATTAATATTTAAATAAAAATAAACAAATAAATAATTAAAATGAATATTAAAAATTATAATGAAAAATAAATAAAATTTATTATTTATTATTTAGGATATACATGTTTAAAAAATTTATCTATTTAGGGTTTTCGAGATTTAGAAGTTGTTGATCTAAGTATTTATGCATTTAATGTTTAATAGGTTTTATTCAAATAATGAAATAACAAAAAATTTATTTTTGATATTTTTTCAAATTTTCAAAGGTTATAACATTTTAAAAATATAATAATATTAAAATTTTTTTAAAATGTGAATACAATATTTAGTAATAATAAATATTTTAACTATATATAATATAAACTAAATATAAACAATTTTATTTATAGATATTATATCAATTATCAAAAAATAAATTAATAAACTATTATTAATATGATAGATATAAATTAAATTATAATTAAAAAACCTAAAATGATTCAAAATCAAAGTAAAATTTAATACTAATTAATAATTTTTTTAGTTTTTGCATCATTTTATTATCTTATATGTTTTTTTGATGAAAAATATATTATTTAAATTATATTTGTATCACTCATAATTTATTTTGTAATTAATATTTCTATAAATTATTTAAATTATATTTAAGGTTTACGAGTTTAAAGGTTTAATTATTTAGGGGCTTCTGGGTTTAGGAGTTTAGATATTTATGTATTTAGGCATTTAATGGTTTATAAGGTTTATTTAAACAATGATATAACAAAAAATTTATTTTTGTTATTTTTTCTCATTCTTAAAGGTTATAAACTTTGAAAATATAACAATTTTTAAATTTTTTTTATATGTGAATACTATATTTAGTTATGATAATCTTCATAATTATATATCATGTAAAATCAAAATAAACAATTATATTGAAATATATTATATTAATGATCAAAAAATAAGTTAATAAACTATTATTAATAAGATAAATATTATTTTAAATATATTTGCATAATGAAAATTTATTTAAAATAAAACTAAAATATATTACAAAATAATACTTTCTTTGATGTTTTCGTCTTTTTATAAGTTTATATTTTTTATTATTAAAAGTAAATTATTTAAATTATATTTGTCTTCCTCATAATTTATTTTGTAATAAATATTTTTATAAAAATAAACTAATAAATAATTAAAATGAATATTTAAAATTATATAAATTGAAATAAAAATTAGATTTCTTAATTATTAACTAGTATATAGCAGTTTAATGGTTTATGTATTTAGGCATTACGGGCTTTAGGAGTTTACTGATTTAACTATGTATGCATTTAGTAGTTTATAGGTTTTATTTAAAAATTAAAATAACAAAATATTTATTTTTATTATTTTTTTTATATTTTCTAAGGCTATAACCTTTGAAAATATAATAATTTTTAAATTTTTTTCAAATGTGAATTCAATATTTAGTTATAATAATCATTATATTTATATATCATATAAATTCAATATAAACAATATTATTGATAAATATTCTAATAATGATCAAAAAATAAATTAATAATCTATTATTAATAAGATAGATGTCAATTAAAATATAATTACAAAATCTATAATGATTAAGAAGCAAAGCAAATTATATTACTATATAATAATTTTTTGATTTTAAATTTTTTTCTTTTAATAAGTTTATCTATATTTTTTTTGATGAAAAATAATTTATATACATTATATTTGTCCAACTCATAATTTATTTTTTAATTAATATTTATATAAAAATAAATAAATAAATAATTAAAATGAATATTTAAAATATTAATAAAAAAATGAGATTTATTCTTTATTATTTAGTGTATACCAGTTTAATTTAAATTATATCTGTCTCAAAAATAATTTATTTTGTAATTAATATTTCAATAAAAAAACTGATAAATAATTAAAATAAAAATTTAAAATTATACTGAATAAAAATTAAAATGATATAATTATATTAAAATATAATTACAAAATCTGTAATGATTAAGAAGCAAAGCAAATTATATTACTATATAATAATTTTTTGATTTTAAATTTTTTTCTTTTAATAAGTTTATCTATATTTTTTTTGATGAAAATAATTTATATACATTATATTTGTCCAACTCATAATTTATTTTTTAATTAATATTTATATAAAAATAAATAAATAAATAATTAAAATGAATATTTAAAATATTAATAAAAAAAATGAGATTTATTCTTTATTATTTAGTGTATACCAGTTTAATTTAAATTATATCTGTCTCAAAAATAATTTATTTTGTAATTAATATTTCAATAAAAAAACTGATAAATAATTAAAATAAAAATTTAAAATTATACTGAATAAAAATTAAAATGATATTTATGAATTATTATTAATGTATAACAGTTTAATATTTTAAGTATTTAGTAGTTTTTTCATTTAGGACTTTAGCGATTTATGTTTTTAGGCATTTAATGGTTTATAGGTTTTGTTTAAACAATGAAATAAAAAAAATTATTTTTGATATTTTTTCACATTTTCAAAGTTTATAACCTTTGACAATATAATAATTTTAAAATTTTTTAAAAATGTGAATACAATATTTAGTAATAATAATCATTATAATTATATATAATATAAATTAAATATAAACAATTTTATTCATAGATATGATATCAATTATCAAAAAATAAATTAATATGTTATTATTATTATGTTGGATATAAATTAAAATATAATTGCAAAACCTAAAATTATTCAAAATCCAAGTAAAATTTATTACTAAATAAAAATTTTTGTTTTTTAGTTTTTGCTTCTTTTTATAAGCTTATATATTTTTTTGATGAAAAATAGATTATTTAAATTATATTTGTATCACTCATAATTTATTTTGTATTTAATATTTTAATAAATTATTTAAATTATATTTAAGGTTTACGAGTTTAAAGTTTAAAGTATTTAGGTGCTTTTGTGTTTAGGAGTTTAGATGTTTAATTGTTTAGGTATTTATTGGGTTATAAGTTTTATTTAAACAATGATATAGCAAAAAATTTATTTATATTTTTTTTCTAATTTTTGAAGATTATATCCTTTGAAAATATAATAATTTTTAAATTTTTTTCAAATATAAATATAATATTTATTTATAATAATCTTCATAATTCTAATTAATTTATATTCAATATAAATAATTATATTGCTAGATATTGTAATTATGATCAAAAAATAAATTAATAAACTATAACTAATAAAATAGTTATTATTTAAAAAGTATTTGCAAAATCTAAATTTATTCAAATCAAAGTAAATTTTATTACTAAATAATAATTTTTTTTAATGTTTTGTTTTTTTATAAGTTTATATTTTTGTTATTAAATATAAATTAATTAAATTATATTTGTCTTACTCATAATTTATTTTGTAATTTATAATTCTATAATAATAAACTACTAAATAATTAAAATGAATATTTAAAATTATAATGAATACAAATAAAATTGAGATTTATTATTTATTATTCAGGAAATACCAGTTTAATGGTTTAAGTTTTTAGGTATTTTTTGGTTCAGAAGTTTAGTGATTTAATTTTTTAGACCTTTAGTGATTTATAGTTTTTTTTAAGAATGAAAAAACAAAGAATTTAATTATTTGATTTTTTTTAATTTTTGAAGGTTCTAACCTTTGAAAATATAATATATTTAATTTTTTTTTAAATTTGAATATAATATTTAGGTATAATAGTCTTAATAATTATATATAATCTAAACTCAATATAAATAATTTTATTGATAGATATTATAATAATGATCAATAAATAAATTAATAAACTTGTATTTATAAGTAAGATATAAATTAAAATATAATTATAAAATCTAAAATGATTCAAAATTAAAATAAGATATATTATTAAATAATAATTTTTTATTTTTAAAATTTTGCCTTTTTTTATAAGCATTTTTTTGATGAAAAATAAATTATTTAAATTATATATGTCGCACTAATAATTTATTTTGTAATTAATATTTCTATAAAAATAAACTAATAAATAATTAAAATGAATATTTAAAATTATAATGAATACTAATAAAAATGAGATTTATGATTTACTTTTTAGACTATACTAATTTAATTTTTAAGTATTTATGGGTTTCGAGGTTTAGGAGTTTAGTCATTTTAGTATTTAGTCATTTAGTGGTATATAGGTTTTATATAAAAATAAAATAACAAAAAATTTATTTTTGTTATTTTTTCTCATTTTTAAGGTTATAACCTTTAAAAATATAATAATATTTAACATTTTTTGAAATGTGAATACAATATTATATTAAATTAATTTTAATAATTATATATCATATAAATTCAATATAAACTATTTTATTGATATTTACTATAATAATGATGATAAAAAAGAAATAACCAATTATTAATAAGAAAATATTGTTTAAAATATATTTGCAAAACCAAAAATGACTCAAAATCAAAGTTAAATATTTTACTAAATATTAATTTTAAATTTTTAAATTTTTGCATCCATTTATAAGCCTATATATTTTTTGCTGAAAAATAAATTATTTAAATTATATTTGTCTCACTAATATTTATTTTTTAATTTATATTTCTATGAAAATAAACTATTAAATAATTAAAATGTATATTTAAAATTATAATGAATACTAATAAAAATGAGATTTATGATTTATTATTTAGGGTATAACTATTTAATTGTTTAAGTTTTTTCTAGTTTTGGGGTTAAGGAGTTTATTGATTTATATGTTTACACATTTTCGTGCTTATAGGTTTTATTTAATCAATGAAATAACAAAAAATATATTTTTATGAATTTTCTTGATTTTCAAATGTTATTACCTTTAAAAATATAATAATTTTTTAATAGTTCTAAAATATGTATAAAATACTTAGTTATAATAATCTTAATAATTATATTTGTTGTAGATTCAATATATAAAAATGTATTAAAATATATTATAATAATGATCAAAAAATAAATTAATAAACTATTATTAATAAGATAGATATTAAATAAAATATATTTGCAAAACCCAAAATAATTCAAAATCAAAGTAAATTATATTACTAAATAAAATTTTATATTTTTGAAATTTTGTTTATTTTTATAAGCTTACTTTTTTTCATAAAAAATAATTAATTTAAAATATATCTGTCTCGCTCATTATTTATTTTGTAATTAATAATTCTATAAAAATAAACAAAAAAAATAATTAAAATAAATATTTAAAATTATAATGAATACAAATAAAAATGAGATTTATTATTTATTATTTAGGTTATATAGGTTTTTTAAGTATTTAGGTGGTTTTGGGGTTTAGGAGTCTAGAGATTTTAATGTTTAGGCATTTAGTGGTTTATAAGATTTATTTAAATAATAAAATAATAAAAAATTATTTTTGTGATTTTTTATCATTTTGAAGGTAATAACCTTTGAAATTATAATAAGTTTTAAATTTTTTTCAAATGTATATATAATATTTAGTTATTATAACTTAATATTTATAAAATATTTTAATTGAATATAAGTAATTTTATTGTTTGATATTATAAAAATGATCAAATAATAAATTAATAAACTATTATTAATAGGATTGATCACAATTAAAATCTAATTGCAAAACCTATATATAATGATTCAAAATCAAAGTAAAATATATTACTAAATAATAATTTTTTGTTTTTAAATTTTTACTTCTTTATATAAGCTTATTTTTTTTTTGATTAAAAATAAATTATTAAAATTATATTTGTCTCACTCATTATTTATTTTGTGATTGATAATTCTATAAAAAATAAACTAATATATAATTAAAATGAATATTTAAAATTATAATGAAAACAAATTAAAATGAGATTTAAGATTTATTATATATGGTATACCGGTTTAATAGTGTGATTATTTAGGAGTTTTGTTGTTTAGGAGTTTAGCAATTTATGTTTTTAGACATTTAGTGGTTTATACGTTTTATTTATATAATAAAAATTTAAAATTCTTTTTTTGATTTTTCTTTATTTTCAAAGGTTATAACCTTTGAAAATAAAATAATTTTTAAAATTTTTTGAAATGTGAATACTATGTATAATTATATTAATCTTACTAATTATATATCATAAAATTCAATATAAATAATTTTAATGATAGATATTATAATAATGATCAAAAATTAAATTAATAAACTATTATTAATAATATAAATATTAATTAAAATATATTTACATAACACAAAATGATTCCAAATCAAATCAAAATATATTACTAAATAATAATATTTAATTTTTAAAATTTTCCATCTTTTTATAAGCTTATATTTTTTTTATTAAAATAAATTATTTAAATAATATTTGTGTCACTCGAAATTTATTTTGCAATTAATTTTCTAAAAAATTAAACTATAAATAATTAAATGAATATTTAAAATTATAATAAATAGAAATAAAAATGAGATTTATTATTTATTAAGTAGTATATTGTTTTTAAAAGGTTTATGTATTTAGGGGTTTCGAGATATATGAACTTACTGATTTAAGTAAGTAAGCATTTAATGATCTATAGGTTTTATTTAAAAAATGAAATAACAAAAAATTTATTTTTATTATTTTTTCTCATTTTCTAAGGTTATAACATTTGAAAATATAATAATTTTTAAAATTTTTTAAAAAGAGAATACAATATTTAGTTATAATAATCATTATATTTATATATCATGTAAATTCAATATAACCAATTTTATTGATAAATATTCTAATAATGATCAAAAAATAAATAAATAATCTATTATTAATAAGATAGATATCAATTAAAATATATTTACAAAACTTAAAATAATTCAAAAGCAAACCAAAATATATTACAATATAATAATTTTTTGTTTTGAATTTTTTTATTTTAAAATCTTTATCTATATTTTTTGATAAAAAATAATTTATATAAATTATATTTGTGTAACTCATAATTTATTTTGTAATTAATATTTATATAAAAATAAACAAATAAAAAATTAAAAAGAATATTTAAAATTATAATGAAAATGAAATGAGATTTATTAATTATTATTTAGGATATACTAGTTTAATTTTAATTATATCTTTCTCACTAATAATTTATTTTGTAATTAATATTTCTATAAAAATAAACTCATAAATAATTAAAATAAAAATTTTTAATTATATTGAATAAAAATTAAAATGAGATTTATGATTTATTATTAATGTATACCAATTTAATGGCTTAAGTATTTAGATGTTTTGTCATTTGAAAATTTAGTGATTTATGTTTTTAAGCATTTAGTGGTTTATAGGTTTTATTTAAACAATAAAATAATAATAATAAATTTATACTTTTTTCTCATTTTAATAGGTTATAACCTTTGAAAATATAATAATATTTAAATTTTTTTAAATGTAAATATAATATTTAGGTTATAATAATATTAATAACTATATCATATAAATTCAATATAAAAAATTTTATTGATAGATATTATAATAATGATTAAAAATTAAATTAATAAACTATTAAAAATATTTAGTAGTTCATAGGTTTTATTTTAAAAAAAACAAAAAATTTATTTTTATTTTTTTTGATATTTTGAAAGGTTATAACCGTGGAAAATATAATAATTTTTAAATTTTTTTCAAAAGTGAGTTCAATATTTAGTTATTATAATCATTTATTTATATATCATATAAATTTAATATAAACAATTTTATCGATAAATATTCTTATAATGATCAAAAAATAAATTAATAATCTATTATTAATGTGATAGATATCAATTATAATATAATAACAAATAAATTATATTTATATAAATTATATTTGTGTAACTCATAATTTATTTTGTAAATAATATTTATATAAAAATAAACAAATAAATAATTAAATTTAAATAGTTAAAATTAAAATGAAAAAAATGAGATTTATTCTTTATTATTTAGGATATACCGGTTTAATTTAAAATAGATCTGTCTCACAAATAATTTATTTTGTAATTAATATTTCTATTAAAAAAAACTGATAAATAATTAAAATAAAAATTAAAATTATACTGAATAATTAAAATAATTTATTTTGTTCATCTCACAACTCTAGAATGATTGCTAAAGCTCTAACCAAAATAATATGAGCTTTTACTTTATCTCTATTATGTCTCATCCTATTTGATGTTGAATCACTGGGCTATCAAAGGTAATTTGACTCATGTACGCTAACAGACTAAACCAAAGTTGTACCTCTATGTGTTGAAATAGCTAGTTGTTGAGGATGCTATTTATATTGATTATTGTAATTTATTCTAAAATATCTCTCATGCACACACTCAAAGCAATTTTTTTAAAACATAGTTCACCTCTAAAAAAATAACGACCTTGTAGCCTATTAGAACAAACTAGCCCCTGGGGGGTTTGAGTAGGGCAAGAAGTATGGGCTCTCTTTCAATCAAGAATCAAAAAACTTATTTAATTGGCATGTCTAAGCCCTTTTTTTATATCCTCATTGATATGAAAAGTATCATTTCTTTCTTTTTATATTTAAATGAGTTATGTATACAAGCTCACAATACCCAAAAAGGTGTAAATGAATCATATTCAAATGTATAAACAGTTTTAATCATTGCACAAAATATTAGACTTGCATATTGACACTTGAGGTCACAAATCAAAGTTAAAAGCCATAGTGATATTTCAAATCCCAAGAATTTTAGCTATAGCAAGTTATAAAGAGTAGTACTCGAGCTTTAACTATTTCTAGGGTCATGATTTTTGCTCTTGAGGAATTTCCAAAGTTACAATCATTCTTAGTGCAATGACTTTGCAATATAAAGATAAAATGCACAAGCTATGGTCATATCCAATACTGTGACCCAGTATTATAGTGATTAAATATGTATTCATGATCATTCTTAGTGCCATAACAATATGTTCAACAGAGAGACACAAGTTATGGCATATTCTCATCGATATGATTTTGAGTTCTAGAGACAAAATATACAATCATGACCATTTCTAATGCTACAATAATCTAAAGCAAGAAAGAGACTCAATCCATAACTCACCCCTTGAGTCATGACTTTGTGTAACATATACAAAAAGAAAAATCTGTGATATTTCTAAAAGTTGTGAATTTCAATTTAAATTTAACACTTAGTCATTTGATTATAAAAGTGTAAAACATGAGATTTATGATTTAGGGTTTTATGGGTT
>JAREIK010003047.1:144913-174550 GCA_029783825.1 Sapria himalayana | reverse complement strand
TTTTCATCAAACAAATTCAGGTAATCTTTTTAAAATAAAAAATTTCAAAACAAAAAATTATTATATAGTAATATATTTGCGTTGCTTCTCAATCATTTTAGGTTTTTAATTATATTTTAATTGATATCTATCTTAATAATTATAGATTATTAATTTATTTTTTGATAATAAAATATTTTTCAATAAAAATATTTATATTGAATTTATATGATATATAAATATAAATATTATTATAACTAAATATAGTATTCACTTTTTGAAAAAAAAAATTAAAATTATTATATTTTTAAGGTTATCTCCATCTTTGAAATGTTAAAAAATATCAAAAAAAACAATTTTTGTTATTTCATTGTTTAAATAAAAACGTATAAACCACTAAAAGCCTAAAACATAAATTGATAATTCTCAATGACAAAACTCCTAAATAATCTAACCATTAAACCGGTCTACCCTAAAATAATAAATAATAAATCTCAATATTATTTTTTTTCTTTATAATTTATTCTTTGATCATTATTAGAATATTCAGCAATAAAAATATTTATATTAAAAATAATATGATATATAAATATAATGATTATTATTTCTAAATATAGTATTCACTTTTGAAAAAAATTTAAAAATTATTATATTTTCAATGGTTATAACCTTTGAAAATATCAAAAAAAAAAATTTTTTTTTGATATTTTTTTATAAATAACACCTATAAACCACTAAATGCATATACAGTTAAATCAGTAAACTCCTAAACCTCGTAATGCCAAAATACATAAACCATTAAATCACTATATACTACTTAATAATTAATAAATCTAATTTTTAATTCTATTTATTATAATTTTAAATATTCATTTTAATTATTTATTAGTTTATTTTGATAGAAATAGATATTACAAAATAAATTATGATTGTGACAAATATAATCTAATATATATATATATGCTTATAAAAGAAGTATAAGTTTAAAAATTAAAAATTGTTATTTAGAAATATATTTTACTATAATTTTGAATCAATTTGGATTTTGTATTTATTTTTTAATTAATATCTATCTTAATATCAATAGTTTATAAATTTAATTTTGATCTTTATTATAATATATATCAATAAAATTTTTTATATTAAATTTATATGATATATAAATATAATGATTATTATAACTAAAGATTGTATTCACTTTAGATAAAAATTTAAAATTTAATGTATCTTCAAAGGTTATAACCTTTGAAGATATCAAAAAATAAGAAAAATAAATTTTTGTTATTTTAATTTTTAAATAAATTATTTAAATTATATTTGTATTCCTCATAATATATTTTGTAATTTATAATTCTATAAAAATAAACTAATAAATAATTAAAATAAATATTTGAAATTATAATGAATACAACTAAGATTGAGATTTATTATTTATTATTCAGGATATATAGGTTTAATGGTTTAAGTATTTAGGTGTTTTGGGGTTTAGTCTTTTAAGTGTTTATGCCTTTGATGATTTTATCTAATTTTTGAAGGTTATAACCATTGAAAATATAATAATTTCTAATTTTTTTTAAATGTGTATAATATTTAGTTATAATAATCTTGATAATTATATATAATTTAAAATCAATATAAATAATTTTATTAATAGATATTATAATAATGATCTATGAATAAATTAATAAACTATTATTAATTAGAATGATATAAATTAAAATATAATAGCAAAATCTAAAATTATTCAAAATTAAATTAAAATAAATTACTAAATAATAATATTTTGTTTTAAAAATATTGCCTCTTTTTATGAACTTTTTTTTTGATGAAAAATAAATTATTTATTATATGCATCTCACTAATAATTTTTTTGTAATTAATATTTCTATAAAAATAAACTGATAAATAATTAAAATGAATATTTAAAATTATAATGAATACTAATAAAAATGAGATTTATTATTTATTATTTAGAGTATACAAATATAAAGGCGCATGTATTTATGGGCTTCGGGGGTTAGAAGTTTAGTCATTAGGAATTTAGGTATTTTGTGGTTTATAGATTTTATTTAAAAAATCTAATAACAAAAAATTTATTTTTTTATTTTTTCTTATTTTCAAATGTTATAACCTTTGAAAACTTAATAATTTTTAAATTTTTTTAAAATGTGAAAATATTATTTTGTTATAATAATCTAAATAATTATATATTATTTAAATTCAATATAAATAATTTTTTTATAGATATTATGATAACGATAATAAAATAAATTAATAAATTATTATTAATAAGATAGATTGTAAATAAAATTTATTTGAAAAACCTAAAATGATACATAATCAAAGGAAAATATTTTAATGAGATAGATATTAAATAAAATTATTATTAATAAGATAAAATATACAGGTTTAAAAGATTATATATTTAGGAGTTTTAAGATGTAAGAATTTAGTGATTTAAGTGTTTAGAAATTTAGTAGTTTATATGTTTTATTTAAAAAATAAAATAACAAAATATTTTTTTTTGTTATTTGTTCTAATTTTTGAAGGATATAACCTTTGAAACTATAACAATTTTTAATTTTTTTTTAAATGTGAATACTATATTTAGTTATGATAATCTTAAAAATTATATATCATGTAATTTTAATATAAACAATTATATTTATATATTTTATAATAATGATCAAACAAAAGATTAATAAACAATTATTAATAAGTTTAATATTGTTTAAAATATATTTACAAAACTTAAAATGATTCAGAATCAAAGTGAAATATTTTACTAAATATTAATTTTAAATTTTTAAATTTTTTTATCCATTTATAAGCTTATATATTTTTTGATGAAAAATAAATTATTTAAATTATATTTGTCTCACAATTAATTTATTTTTTAATTTATATTTCTATAAAAATAAACTAATAAATAATTAAAATGTATATATAAAATTATAATGAATACTAATAAAAATGAAATTTATGATTTATTATTTAGGGTATACCTATTTAATGGTTTAAGTTTATTGTGGTTTTGGGGTTAATGAATTTATTGATTTATATGTTTACATATTTAGGTTTTATTTATTGATTTATAGGTTTTATTTAATCAATGAAATAACAAAAATTTATTTTTATGAATTTTTATGATTTTCAAAGGTTATAACCTTTGAAAATATAATAATTTTTTAATTTTTTTCAAATGTAAATATAATATTTAGTTATAATAATCTTAATAATTATAAGACATTTTAATTGAATATAAGTACTTTTATTGTTCGATATTATAAAAATGATCAAATAATAAATTAATAAACTATTATTAATAAGATTGATCGCAATTAAAATATAATTGCAAAACCTATATATAATGATTCAAACTTAAAGTAAAATATATTACTAAATAATAATTTTTTATTTTTAAATTTTTACTTCTTTTTATAATCTTATATATTTTTTTGATTAAAAATAAATTATTAAAATTATATTTGTCTAACTCATTATTTATTTTGTAATTCATATTTCTATAAAAAATAATCTAATTTATAATTAAAATGAATATTTAAAATTATAATGAATACAAATTAAAATGAGATTTATGATTTATTATATGTGGTATACCTATTTAATGGATTGATTATTTAGGAGTTTTGTCGTTTATGAGTTTATCAATTTATGTTTTTAGGCTTTTAGTGGTTTATTAGTTTTATTTATATAATAAAATAAAAAAAAACTTTAGATTTTTTTTGATTTTCAAAGGTTATTAATTTTGAAAATAAAATAATTTTTAAAATTTTTTGAAATGTGAATACTTTGTATAATTATATTAATCTTACTAATTATATATCATATAAATTCAATATAAACAATTTTCATTAAAGATATTATAATAATGATCAAAAATTAAATTAATAAATTATTATTAATAATATAAATAATAATAAAAATATATTTACATGACACAATGATTCAAAATCAAATCAAAATATATTACTAAATAATAATATTTAGATGAAAAATATATTATTATATAAAAATGATTCAGAAGAAAGCAAAATATATTACTATATAATTATTTTTTGTTTTGAAATATTTGTTTCTTTTAAAATAAATTATTTTTCATTTTAATTAAAAATAATTTATATAAATTATATTTGTCTAACTCATAATTTATTTTGTAATTAATATTTATATAAAAATAGACAAATAAATAATTAAAATGAATATTTAAAATTATAATGAAAAAAATTATATTGAGATTTCTTATTTATTATTTAGGGTTACCGGTTTACAAGGATTATTATTTATTATTTAGGGTTTTAGAGATTTAGATGTTATTGATTTAAGTGTTTAGACATTTAGTGGTTTATAGGTTTTATTTAAACAATGAAATATCAAAATAAAATATTTTTTTTATTTTTTTCACATTTTAAAAGGTTATAATCTTTGAAAATATAATAATTTTAAAATTTTTTTCAAAAGTGAATTCAATATTTAGTTATAATAATCATTATATTTATATATCATATAAATTCAATATAAAAATTTTATTGAAAAATATTCTAATAATGATCAAAAAATAAATTAATAAACTATTATTAATATGATAGATATCAATTAAAATATATTTATAAAACCAATAAATATTAAGAAGCAAAGCAAATTATATTATTATATAATAATTTTTTGTTTTTAATTTTTTTTATTTTAATAAGTTTATCTATATTTTTTTTGATGAAAAATAATTTATATAAATTATAATTGTCTAACTCATTATTTATTTGTAATTAATATTTATATAAAAATAAACAAATAAATAATTAAAATGAATATTTAAAATTATAATAAAAAAAATAAAAATGGATTTATTGTTTATTATTTAGGATATATCTGATTAAAAAAATTATCTAATTAGGGTTTTCGAGATTTAGAAGTTATTCATTTAAGTATTTAGGCAATTAGTGGTTTAAAGTTTTTATTTAAACAATGAAATAACAAATAAATTATTTTTGATATTTTTTAAAAATTTCAAAGATTATAACCTTTGAAAAAAATAATATTTTAAAAATTTTTAAAAATGTGAATACAATATTTAGATATAATAATTTTTATAACAATTTATAATATAAACTAAATATAAACAATTTTATTAATATATATTATATCAATTATCAAAAAATAAATTAATAAACTATTATTAATATGATGTATATAAATTAAAATTTAATTACAAAAACTTAAATGATTAAAAATTAAAGTAAATTTATTACTAAATAATAATTTTTATTTTTTAGTTTTGCCTCATTTTATAAGATTATATATTTTTTTGATAAAAAATAAATTATATAAAATTATATTTGTCACACTCATAATTTATTTTGTAATTAATATTTCAATAAATTATTTAAATTATATTTAATGTTTACGAGTTTAAAGGTTTAGGTATTTAGGGGCTTCGGGGTTTAAAAGTTTAGAGATTTATGAGTTTAGGTATTTAATGGGTATTAACTTTTATTTAAACAATGATATAATGAAAATTTTTTTTTTTGTTATTTTTTCTTATTTTTGAAGGTTATAGCCTTTGAAAATATAACAATTTTTAAATTTTTTTTAAATGTGAATACTATATTTAGTTATGATAATAATAACAATTATATATCATATAAATTCAATATAAACAATTATATTGATAGATATCATATTAATGATCAAAAAATAAATTAATAAACTATTATAAATAAGATAGATATTATTTAAAATATATTTGCAAAACCTAAATTTATTCAAAATCAAAGTAAAATAAATTACTAAATAATAATGTTTTTGATGTTTTGTTCTTTTTATAAGTATATATTTATTGTTCTTAAAAGTATATAATTTAAATTATATTTGTCTTCCTCATAATGTATTTTGTAATTTATAAAATATAAAAATAAACTAAAAAATAATTAAAATGAATATTTAAAATTATAATGAATACAAATATAAGTGAGATTTATTATTTATTATTCAGGATATACAGTTTTAATGGTTTAGGTATTTAGGTGTTTTGGGGTTTAGAGATTTAAGTGTTTATGCCTTTGAAAATATAATAATTTTTAATTTTTATTAAATGTGAATATAATATTTAGTTATAATAATCTTAATAATTATATATAATGTAAACTCAATATAAATAATTTTATTAATAGATATTAAAATATTGATCTATAAATAATTAATAAACTATTATTAAAAAGAATGATATAAATTAAAATATAAATAGAAAATCTAAAATGATACAAAATCAAAATAAAATATTTTACTAAATAATAAATTTGTGTTTTAAAAATTGTGCCTATTTTAATAAGCTTATATTTTTATTTGATGAAATATAAATTATTTAAATTATTTTTATCTCACTAATAATTTATTTTGTAATTAATATCTCTATAAAAATAAACAGATAAATAATTAAAATAAAAATTTAAAATTATACTGAATAAAAATTAAAATGAGATTTATGATTTATTATTAATGTATACCAATTTAATGGTTTTGAGATTTAAAATTTTCTAAAATGTGAATATAATATTTAGTTATAATATTATTAATAATCAAACATCATATAAATTCAAAATAAATAATTTTATTGATAGTTATTCTAATAATGATCAAAAATTAAATTAATAAACTATTAATAATAAGATAGATATTAATTAAAAAAATATTTACATAACTCAAATTGATTCAAAATTAAAGTAAAATATATTACTAAATAATAATTTTTAATTTTTAAATTTTACTTCTTTTATAAGCATATATATATTTTTTGATTAAAAATAAATTATTTAAATTTTATTTGTCTTACTCATAATTTATTTTGTAATAAATATTTCTATAAAAATAAACAAATAAATAATTAAATGAATATTTAAAATTATAATAAATAGAAATAAAAATTAGATTTATTAATTATTATATATTATATAGTGGATTAATGGATTATGTATTTAGGAATTACAGGGTTTAAAAGTATACTAATTTAATTGTGTATGCATTTAGTGGTTTATAGGTTTTATTTAATAAAAATAATAAAAAATTTTTTTTATTATTTTTTGAAATTTTCAAAGGTTATAACCTTTGAAAATATAATAATTTTTAAATTTTTTTCAAAAGCGAAATCAATATTTAGTTATAAAAATCATTATATTTATATATCATATAAATTCAATATAAATAAATTTAGTGATTAATATTCTAATAATGATCAAAAAATAAATTAATAATCTATTATTAATAAAATAGATATCAATTAAAATATAATTACAAAACATAAAATGATTCATAAGCAAACCAAAATTTATTACTATATAATAATTTTTTATTTTGTAATTTTTTTTATTTTAAAAAGTTTATCTATATTTTTTTGATTAAAAATAATTTACATAAATTATATTTATCTAACTCATAATTTTATTTTTTAATTAATATTTATATAAAAATAAACAAATAAATAATTAAAATAAATATTTAAAATTATAATTAAAAAAATAAAAATGAGATTTATTGTTTATTATTTAGGGTATACCGGTTTAATTTAAATTAAATCTATCTTAATAATTCATTTTGTAATTAATATTTCTATAAACATAAACTGATATATAATTAAAATAAAATTATAAAATTATACTGAATAAAAATTAAAATGAGATTTATGATTTATTATTAATTTATACAAATTTAATAGTTTAAGTATATAGAGGTTTTATCTTATAGGTGTTTAGCGATTCATATTTTTAGGTATATAGTTGTTTATTGGTTTTATTTAAACAATAATATAACAAAAAAAAATTTGTAATTTTTTGTCATTTTCAATGGTTATAACCTTTGAAAATATAATAATATTTAAAATTTTTTGAAATATGAATACAATATTTAGTTATAATAATTTTAATAATTATATATCATATAAATTCAATATAAACAATTTTATTGATAGATAATATAATAATGATCAAAATTTAAATTAATAAACTATTAATAAAAAGATTTATATTGATTAAATATTATTTACAAAACCCAAATTGATTCAAAATTAAAGTAAAATATATTACTGGATAATAATTTTTAATTTTTAAATTTTTACTTCTTTTAAAAGAGTATATATATTTTTTGATTAAAAATAAATTATTTAAATTATATTTGTTGCGCACATAATTTATTTTGTAATAAATACTTCTATAAAAATAAACTATTAAATAATTAAAATGAATATTTAAAATTATAATAAATAGAAATAAAAATTAGATTTATTATTTATTATTTATTATGTATTATATATCGGTTTAATGGTTAATATATTTATGCATTACGGGGTCTCGGAGTTTACTTATTTAAATGTCTATGCATTTAGTAGTTTATAGGTTTTATTTAAAAAATAAAAAAACAAAAATTTTTTTTTGATATTTTCAAAGGTTTATAACCTTAGAAAATATATTAATTTTTAAAATTTTTTCAAAAGTGAATTCAATATTTAGTTATAATAATCATTATATTTATATATCATATACATTCAATATAAACTATTTTTTGATAAATATTCGAATAAGATCAAAAAATAAATTAATAATCTATTATTAATAAGATAGATATCAATTATAATATAATTACAAAACCTAAAATGATTCAGAAGCAATGCAAAATATATTACAATATAATAATTTTTTGTTTTAAATTTTTTTTTCTTTTAAAAAGTTTATCTATATTATTTTGATTGAAAATAATTTATATTAAATTATATTTGTGTAACTCATAATTTATTTTGTAATTAATATTTATATAAAAATAAACAAATAAATAATTAAATTTGAATATTTAAAATTATAATCAAAAGAAATGAGATTTATTCTTTATTATTTCGGATATACTACTGTAATTTAAATTAGATCTGTCTCACTAATAATTTATTTTGTAATTAATATTTCTATAAAAATTAACTGATAAATAATTAAAATAAAAATTAAAATTATACTGAATAATTAAAATAATTTATTTTTTCTTCTCTCAACTCTAGAATGATTGCTAAAGCTCTAACCAAAATAATATGAGCTTTTACTTTATAACAATTATGTCTCATCATATTTGATGTTGAATCACTGGGCTATCAAAGGTAATTTGACTCATGTACGCTAACAGGCTAAACCAAAGTTGTACCCTTATTTTTTGAAATAGCTAGTTGTTGAGGATGCTATTTATATTGATTATTGTAATTTCTTATAAAATATCTCTCATGCACACACTCAAAGCAATTTTTTTAAAACATAGTTCACCTATAAAAAAATAACCACCTTGTAGCATATTAGAACAAACTAGACCCAGGGCGGTTTGAGCTGGGCAAGAAGTATGGGCTCTCTTTCAATCAAGAATCACAAAATTTATTTTATTGGCATGTCTAAGCCTTTTTTTATATCCTCATGGATATGAAAATTATCATTTCTTTTTTTATATTAAATGAGTTATGTATACAAGCTCACAATACCCAAAAGGTGTAAATGAATCATATTCAAATGTATAAAAGGTTTTAATCATTGCTCAAAATATTAGTCTTGCATATTGACACTTGAGCTCACAAATCAAAGGAAAAACCCATAGTGATATTTCCAATCCCAAGAATTTTAGCTATAGTAAGTTATAAAGAGTAGTACTCTAGCTTTAACTATTTCTAGGGTCATGACTTTTGCTCTTGAGGAATGTCCAAAGTTACAATCATTCCTAGAGCAATGACTTTGCAATATAAAGATAAAATGCACAAGCTATGGTCATATCCAATACTGTGACCCAGTATTATAGTGATTAAATATGTATTCATGATCATTCTTAGTGCCATAACAATATGTTCAACAGAGAAACACAAGTTATGGCATATTCTCATCGATATGATTTTGTGTTCTAGAGACAAAATATACAATCATGACCATTGTTAATGCTATAATAATCTAAAGCAACAAAGAGACTTAATCCATAACTCACCCCTTGAGTCATGACTTTGTGTTACATATACAAAAAGATAAATCTGAGACATTCATAAAAGTCATGAATTTCAATTTAAATTTAACACTTAGTCATTTGATCATAAAAGTTCAAAACATGAGAATTAGGATTTAGGGTTTATGGATTAGGGTTATAGTTTATGGTTTAAGGTTTAGGATTTAATGTTTAGGGTTTATGGTTTTTTTTGTATTTTTTTTTGGAAAATAAACACTTTTTATATAATTTAGGCACACAACTTACAAAAGACTAAAAAGCTCACTAATTTAGACCTTCCCACCAAATCCTATGCACCTTAATGATTCTATGCATAAAATACATAAAAAACATAATACCTAATAATTCCAAGAATACGAATACAACTAAAATCTCCTGGCATTCCCGGACTTCAAAGTTGTCATTGAGTCATTATGTGCACTACGTCCTTTCCATTAGGATTTGTCCAAGCCTTTTGGAGAAACCTGAATGATGCACCATATTAAAACAATGCAAATATAAGATTGTTCATGTGTGTGACATGCAGCATCAAGTGTTTGCATATGTCATTGCTATGCAATGGAATACATGTAAAACTGAATACCCATAAATCCACAAGTCCGTATCTATGGCACTTTGTCAATTCATTCTCACTTCTGAATTCCACATTCTTTTGCTCCAATGATCCTCAAAAGAGTATCTCTTGGGTTAGAATGCTTCCTCCTCGAGCTCCAAGAAGTGGTTGTATGTTGTACCGACAAAATATCAAAAAATATGCATGCATCGATGTGCATGTGTGATGAGGTCCATCTCATAGTCTAATTATCTATGCGTACAACCAAGCTAGAATACATGTAAAATTACAAAATGCTACAAAGATGGGTCTTCTGTTCTTGGGAGTGTAGCATCGCCTAATGTGTATTTACAAAATATATTAGTGGGCTCCACTTAGAGATACTCATGGGTCCAGTTGCCCTCATTGAATGCTACATATAGAACAGACAATATTGTGTGTGTGAGTATGTCATGATCCGTCTCTACAAGTACATGGTGCATACAAAGTCCTAAATACAAATAAAACTACAAACATAAACTACAAGGTTGAATCGTTCGCTCCCTTGTGGCTGGTCTGGACTCCATTGCTTACTAGCACTGCTTGGTGATGCTTCAGATTTTGCCGGCTCTCTAATTAATCATGGATTTCTCGCAACTCCTGTTGGGCGACGATTGGCTTTTCCCTATGCTGCCTGATAGGGCTAGTGGGACCTACTCATAGCTACTCCTGGGTTTACTCCCGACCACTTTGCTCGGTCTCATCAGTTGTCTGAATGTTATCATCCCAGCTTGCTAGTGTGGCCCTCTACGAGCTAGTGGCCCATAATTCTGGCTGCTTCTAGGACTTGCTGGCCCCTCTAAATGCTACACCAAAATGGAAAAGAATATTTGCATGTGCGTACTGTGGTCCGTCGCTATGTGTGTGTGGTGCAGCAGTATCAGGGTTTAAGAGTTTAGTAATTTAAGTATTTAGGTATTTTGTGGTTTATAGGTTTTATTTAAATAATTAAATAACAAAAAAATTATTTTTATGATTTTTTCTCATTTTCAAGGTTATAACCATTGAAAATATTATAATTTTTAATTTTTTTTCAAATGTTAATACAATACTTAATTATAATAATCATAAAAATTAAATATCATGTAAATTTAATAAAAATAATTTTATTGATCGATATTATAATATTGATCATAAGATAGATTAATAAACTATTATTAATAAGATAGATATTAATTAAAATATATTTATAAAACCTAAAACGATTCAAAATCAAAATAAAATATATTGCTAAAAAATAATTTTTTATTTTTAAAGTTTTGATTCTTTTTATAAGCTTATAAATTTTTGTGATGAAGATTAATTATTTAAATTATATTTGTCTCATTGATAATTTTATTTTGCAATTAATTTTTCTATAAAAATAAACTAATAAATAATTAAAATGAATATTAAAATTATAATGAATACTAATAAAAATGAGATTTATGATTAATTATTTAGGGTATACTAGTTTAATGGTTTATGTATTTAGGAGTTTAGGAGTTTAGTGATTTAAGTGTCTAGGTATTTAGTAGTTTATATGTTTTATTTTAATAATGAAATAACAATAAAATTATTTTTCAAATTTTTTATCAATTTTGAAGGGTATAACCTTTATAAATATAATAATTTTTATATTTATTTAGTGATTTATGTTTTTAGGCATTTAGTGGTTTATAGGTTTTATTTAAACAATGAAATAACAAAAAAAATATTTTTGATATTTTTTCACATTTTCAAAGGATATATAACCTTTGAAAATATAATAATTTTAAATTTTTTTAAAAATGTGAATACAATATATAGTAATAAGAATCATTATAATTATATATAATATAAACTAAATATAAACAATGTTATTGATAGATATGATATCAATTAACAAAAAATAAATTAATATGCTATTATTAATATGATAGATATAAATTAAAATATAATTAAAAAACTTAAAATGATTCAAAAATAATGTAAAATTTATTACTAAAAAATAATTTTTGTTTTTTAATTTATGCTTCTTTTTATAAGCTTGTATATTTTTTTGATGAAAAATAAAGTATTTAAATTATATTTGTATCACTCATAATTTATTTTGTAATTAATATTTCAATATATTATTTAAATTATATTTAAGGTTTACGAGTTTAAAGGTTTAGGTATTTAGGGGCTTCGGGGTTTAGGAGTTTAGAGATTTATGTGTTTAGGCATTTAATGGTTTATAAGTTTTATTTAAACAATGATATATCAAAAAATTTATTTTTGTTATTTTTTATCATCTTCAAAGGTTATAACCTTTGAATATTTATCAATTTTTAAATCTTTTTTATGTGTGAATACTATATTTAGTTATTATAATCTTAATAATTATATATCATGTAAATTCAATATAAACAATTATATTGATAGATCATATATTAATGATCAAAAAATAAATTAATAAACTATTATTAATAAGATATATATTTTTTAAAATATATTTGCAAAACATAAATTTATTAAAAATCAACCTAAAATATAATACTAAATAATAATTTTTTGATGTTTTGCTTCTTTTTATAAGTTTATATTTTTTTTGTTATTATAAGTAAATTATTTAAATTATATTTGTCTTCCTCATAATTTATTTTTAATTTATAATTCTATAAAAATAAACTAATAAATAATTAAAATGAATATTATAAACTATAATGAATACAAATAAAATAGAGATTTATTATTTAATATTTAGGATATACAAGTTTAATGGTTTAAGTATTTAGGTGTTTTGGGGTTTAGTGATTTAAGTGTTTAGGCCTTTAGTTATTTATAGTTTTTATTTGAAGAATGAAGCAACAAAAAATTTAATTTTTTGTTTTTTTTTTAATTTTTGAAGGTTATAACCGTTTGAAAATATAATAATTTTTAATTTTTTAAAATGTGAATATAATATTTAGTTATAATAATCTTAATAATTATATAAAATGTAAACTCAATATAAATAATTTTATTAATACATATTATAATAATGATCAATAAAAAATTTATAAACTATATTTAATAAGAATGATATAAATTAAAATATAATTATAAAATCTAAAATGATTCAAAATCAAAATAAAATATATTACTAAATAATAAATTTTTGTTTTTAAAATTTTGCCTCTTTTTATAAGGATATATATATATTTTGAAAAAAAAATTATTTAAATTATATCTATCTCACTAATAATTTATTTTTTATAAATATTTTTATAAAAATAAAATGATAAATAATTAAAATAAAAATTTAAAATTATACTTAATAAAAATTAAATTGAGATTTATGATTTTTTATTAATGTACACTAGTTGAATGGTTTAAGTATTTAGAGGTTTTGTCATTTAGGAGTTTAGCAATTTATGTTTTTAGGCATTTAGTGGTTTAGAGGTTTTATTTAAACAATAAATTAACAAAAAAATAATTTGTAATTTTTTCTAATTTTCACAGGTTATAACCTTTGAAAATATAATAATATTTAAAATTTTTTTAAATGTGAATACAATATTTAGTTGTTTTAATATTAATAATTATATATCATATAAATTTAATATAAATAATTTTATTGATAGATAATATAATAATGATTAAAAATTAAATTAATAAACTACTAATAATAAGATAGATATTAATTAAAAATTATATACAATACCCAAATCGATTCAATATTAAACTATAATAAATTACTGTATAATAATTTTTAATTTTTAAATTTTTACTTCTTTTACAACTATATATATATTTTTTGATTAAAAATAAATTATTTAAATTATATTTGTTGCACTCAAAATTTATTTTGTAATAAATATTTTATAAAAATAAACTAATAAATAATTAAAATCACTATTAAAAATTATAATAAATAAATAAATAATTATATTTATTTATTATTAAGTAGTATATAACGGTTTAATGGTTTATGTATTTAGGAGTTTACTGATTTAACTATATATGTATTTAGTGGTTTATATGTTTTATTTAAAAAATAAAATAACAAAAAATTATTTTTGTTATTTTTTGATATTTTCAAAGGTTATAACCTTTGAAAATACAATAAATTTTTAATTTTTTTCTTAAGTGAATACAAACTTTAGTTATAATAATCATTATATTTATATATCATATAAATTCAATAATAACAATTTTATTGATAAATATTCTAATAATGATCAAAAAATAAATTAATAATCTATTATTAATATATAGATATGAATTAAAATATAATTTGAAAGCATAAAATGATTTAGAAGCAAAGCAAAATATATTACTATATAATAATTTTTATTTGAATTTTTTTTTCTTTTAAAAAGTTTATGTATATTTTTTTGATGAAAAATAATTTATATAAATATTATTTGTCTAACTCATTATTTATTCTATAATTAATATAATATATAAAAATAAACAAATAAATAATTAAAATGAATATTTAAAATTATAATGAAAAAAATGAGATTTATTATTTATTATTTAGGGATACCGGTTTATTTTAAATTAGATATTTCTCACTAATAATTTATTTTGTAATTAATATTTCTATAAAAATAAACTGATAAATATTTAAAAAAAAATTTAAAATTATACTGAATAAAATTTAAAATGAGATTTATGATTTATTATTACTGTATACCAGTTTAATGGATTAAGTATTTAGAGGTTTTTTAATTTAGGATTTTATTGATTTATGTTTTTAGGCTTTTAGTGGTTTATACGTTTTATTTAAAAAAATAAAATATCAAAAAAAATTTCTATAATTTTTTCTCATTTTCATAGGTTATAACCTTAGAAAATATAATAATATTTAAACTTTTTTAAAATGTGAATACAATACTTAGTTATAATAATATTAATAATAATATATCATATAAATTCAATACAAACAATTTTATTGATATTTATTATAATAATGATCAAAATTAAATTTATAAACTATTGATATTAAGATAGATATTAATTAAAAAATAATTACAAAACCCAAATTGATTCAAAATTATAGTAAAATATATTTATGGATAAAAATTTAAAATTTTTAAATTTTTACTTCTTTTATATGCATATATATTTTGTAAATTATATCAGTCGCATTCATAATTTATTTTGTAATAAATATTTTTTAAAAAATAAACTAATAAATAATTAAAATGAATATTTAAAATTATAATAAATAGAATTAAAAATTAGATTTAAGATTTATTATTAATCTATACCAGTTTAATGGAATAAATATTTAGAGGTTTTGTCATTTATGAGTTTATCAATTTATGTTTTTAGGCTTTTAGTGGTTGATAGGTTTTATTTAAAAAATAAAATAACAATAAATATATTTTTATTATTTTTTAATATTTTCTAATGTTATAACCTTTTAAAATATAATAATTTTTAAATTTTTTTCAAAAGTGAATACAATATTTAGTTATAATAATCATTATATTTATATATCATATAAATTCAATATAAACAATTTTATAGATAAATATTCTAATAATGATCAAAAAATAAATTAATTATCTATTATTATTAAGATAGATATCAATTAAAATATAATTACAAAACCTAAAATGATTCAGAAGAATATTTATATAAATTATATAAATTTATATAATTTTTTTGATAAAATAAGTTTATCAATAATTTTTTGATAAAAAATAATTTATATAAATTATATTTGTCTAACTCAATTTATTTTTTAATTGATATTTATATATAAATAAACTTATAAATAATTAAAATGAAATTTGAAATTATAATGAAAAAAAATGAGATTGATTATTTATTATTTATTATTTAGGGATACCGGTTTAATTTAAATTAGATATGTCTCAATAATAATTTATTTTGTTATTTATATTTCTATAAAATAAATTGATAAATAATTAAAATAAAAATTTAAAATTATACTGAATAAAAATTAAAATGAGATTATGATTTATTATTAATATATACATGTTTAATGATTTAAGTATTTAGAGGTTTTGTCGTTAGGAGTTTAGCGATTTATGTTTTTAGGCTTTTATTGGTTTATAGGTTGTATTTAAAAAAATAAAATAACAAAAAAAATTTCAATAATTTTTTATCATTTTCATAGGTCATAACATTTGAAAATATAATAATATTTAAATTTTTTTGAAATTTTAATACGATATTTTGTTTTAATAATATTAATAATTATATATCATATAAATTTAATATAAATAATATTATTGATAGATATTATAATAATGTCAAAAATTAAATTTATAAACTAATAATATTAAGATAGATATTAATTAAAAAATATTTACAAAATCCTAATTGATTCAAAATTAAAGTAACTTATATTACTTGATAATAAATTATAAGTTATACAAATATAATTTATATAAATTATTTTTCAACAAAAAAATATAGATAAACTTAATAAAAGAAGAAAAAAATTAAAAACAAAAAAATATTATATAGTAATATATTTTGCTTTATTTCTGAATCATTTTAGGTTTTGTAATTATATTTTAATTGATATCTAACTTATTAATAATAGATTATTAATTTATTTTTTGATCATTATTAGAATATTTATCAATAAAAATATTTATATTGAATTGATATGATATATAAATTTAATAATTATTATAACTAAATATTGTATTCAATTTTGAAAAAAGTTTTAAAATTTTTATATTTTCAAAGATTATAACCTTTGAACATGTGAAAAAATAAAAAGAATAATTTTTTTGTTATTTAATTGTTTAAATAAAACCTATAAATCACTAAATGCTTAAACACTTAAATCACTAAACTACAAAATCCCGATACCACTATATAGATAATCCTTTAAACCGATATTCCCTAAATAATAATTAATAAATCTCATTTTTATTTGTTTTCATTATAATTTAAAAAATTCATTTTGATTGTTAATTTTTTTAATTATATATATATATTAATTATAAAATAAATTATGAGTTAAAAATATAATTTATAAAAATTATTTTTCATCAAAAAATAGATAAGCTTATAAAAAGAATAAAAATTTTAAAACAAATAATTATTATTAAGTAATATATTTTGCTTTGCTTTTGAATCATTTTAGGTTTTGATATTTTATTTTAAGTAATATCAATCTTATTCATAATAGATTTTTAATTTATTTTTTGATAATTATTAGAATATCTATGATTAAAATTGTTTATATTGAATTTATATGATATATAATTATTATGATTATTATAAATAAATATTGTATTCACTTTTGAAAAAATTTAAAAATTATTATATTTTCAAAGGTTTTAATCTTAAAAAAATGAAAAAGAATACAAAAAATAAATTTTTTGTTATTTCTTTTATAAATACAATCTATAGACCACTAAATGTTTATTTACTTAAATCAGTAGCTCATAAACCCGAAACCCCTAAATACATAAACCTTATAACAGCTGTATACTACTTAATAAATAATAAACCTCATTTTTATTTCTATTAATTATAATTTTAAATATTCATTTTAATTATTTATATTTTAATTTTTAGAAAAATTAATTACAAAATAAATTTCGAGTGAGACAGATATTTTTTAAATAATTTATTTTTAATCATAAAAAAATATAAGCTTATTAAAAGATGGAAAAATTTAAAAATTAAATATTATTATTTAGTAATATATTTTTATTTGATTTTGAATCATGAGACGGGCTAGGCTCTACTCCAATTTCGGCTCGCTGTCCGGTCAGTGAGACCTCCGTTATTGTGCTACTGCTGCATCCCCGGCCTTTTAATATTTTCTTTCCTGCACTTACATTAAAATATTAAGAAAAAAATAGTTGGTTATACAAACAGATTATCAAAAAATAAATTACATATACAGCAATAATAAATCTTAAATTTCATTTTAATTTGAATTCATTATAATTTTAAATATTCATTTTAAATATTTATTAGTTTATTTTTAATATAAATATTAATTACAAAATCAATAATTAGTTAGACATATATAATATTAATAATTTACTTTTCATAAAAAAAATATAATTTTATAAAAAGAAGTAAAAATTTAAAAACAAAAAATAATTATTTAGTAATAAATTTTACTTCGATTTTGAATCATTTTAGGTTTTGTAATTATATTTTAATTTATTTCTATCATATTAATAAAAGTTTATTAATTTTTTTTTTGATAATTGATATCATATCTATCAATAAAATTATTTATAATTAGTTTATATTTTATATAATTATAATGATTACTATTACTGAATATTTTATTAACATTTTAAAAAAATTTAAAAATTATTATATTTTCAAAGGTTATAACCTTTGAAAATGTGAAAAAAATATCAAAAATAATTTTTTTGTTTTCATTTTTAAATAAATCCTATAAAACCACTAAATGCCTAAATACTTAAATCAATAACTCCTAAATCTCGAAAACGCTAAATAGATAATCATTTTAAACTGGTATGCCCTAAATAATAAATAATAATTCACAATATTATTTTTTTCATTATAATTTAAAATATTCATTTTAATTATCTATTCATTTATTAGTATATAATTTTAATTACAGAATAAATTTAGTTAGTTAAATATAATTTATATAATTATTTTTAATCAAAAAAATATAGATAAACTTTTTAAAATAAAAAAAAAATTCAAAACAAAAAATTATTATATAGTAATATATTTTGCTTTATTTCTGAATCATTTTAGGTTTTGTAATTATATTTAAATTGATATCTATCTTATTAATAATAGATTATTAATTTATTCTTTAATCATTATTAGAATATTTATCAATACAAATATTTATATTGAATTTATATGATATATAAATATAATGATTATTATAAGTATTGTATTAACTTTTGAAAAAAATGTAAAAATTATTATATTTTGAAAGGTTATAACCTTTGAAAATATCAAAAAATAAAAAAAATTAATTTTTTTGATATTTTTTTTAATAACACCTATAAACCACTAAATGCATACACAGTTAAATCAGTAAACTCCTAAACCCCGTAATGCCAAAATACATAAACCATTAAAATGGCTATATACTACATAATAATTAATAAATCTAATTTTAATTTCTATTTATTATAATTTTTAAATATTCATTTTAATTATTTATTAGTTTATTTTTAAAGAAATATTTATTACAAAATAAATTATGAGTGCAACGAATATAATTTAAAAAATATATATGCTTATAAAAGAAGTAAAAATTTAAAAAGTAAAAATTGTTATCCAGAAGTAAATTTTACTATAGTTTTGAATCAATTTGGGTTTTCTAATTAATTTTTAATTAATATCTATCTTAATATCAATAGTTTATAAATTTAATTCTGATCATTATTATAATATATATCAATAAAATTATTTATAGAATTTATATGATATTTAATTATTAATATTATTATGACTAAGTATTGTATTCACATTTCAAAAAATTTTAAATATTATTATATTTTCAAACGTAATAACCTATGAAAATGAGAAAAAATTATATCAAAATTTTTTGATATTTTATTTTTTTAAATAAAACGTATAGAACACTAAAAGCCTAAAAACATAAATTGCTAAAATCCTAAATGAAAAAACCTTTAAATACTTAAATCATTAAACTGGTATACAGTAATAATAAATCATAAATCTCATTTTAAATTTTATTCATTATAATTTCAAATTTTTATTTTAATTATTTATCAGTTTATTTTTGTAGAAATATTAATTACAAAATAAATTATTAGTGAGACAGATCTAATTTAAATTAAAATAGTATTCCTACATAATAACTAATAAATCCCATTTTTTTTCATTATAATTTTAAATATTCATTTTTATTATTTTTTTGTTTATTTATAATTAAATATTAATTACAAAATAAATTGAGATAGACAAAAATAATTTATATAAATTATTTTTTATCAAAAAATTATAGATAAACTTTTTTAAAAGAAGAAAATGTTCAAAACAAAAAATTATTATATAGTAATATATTTTGCTTTGCTTCTGAATCATTTTAGGTTTTGTATTTATATTTTAATTGATATCTATATTATTAATAATAGATTATTAATTATTTTTTGATCATTATTAGAATATTTATCTATAAAATTGTTTATATTGAATTTATATGATATATAATTATAAAGATTATTATAACTAAATATTATATTTATATTTGAAAATAATTTAAAAATTATTATATTTTTAAAGGTTATCACCTTTGAAAATAAGATAATCACAAAAATAAATTTTTTGTTATTTTATTGTTTATATAAAACCTATAAACTACTAAATGCCTAAACGCTTAAATCATTAAACTTCTAAACCCCAAAACCCTTAAATACTTAAACATTTAAACCATCTTTAAAGATTTATGTATTTATAAATAATATATAAATATCTATGAATAAATAATAGTTTATTAATTTATTTTTTTGATCATTATTATATTTATATTTATATTTACTTTATTAATATATATCAATAAAATTGTTTATTTTTAATTTACATGATATATAATTATTAAGTTTATCATAACTAAATATTGTATTCACATTTGAAAAAAATTTTAAAATTATTATATTTATAAACGTTATAACCTTCAAAATTGATAAAAAATTTGAAAAATAATTATATTGTTATTTCATTATTTAAATAAAACATATAAACTACTAAATGTCTAAACACTCAAATCACTAAACTCTTTAACTCCTAAATACTTAAACCATAAAACTGGTATACCCTAAATAATTAATCATAAATCTCATTTTTATTTGTATTCATTATAATTTCAATATTCATTTTAATTATTTATTAGTTTATTTTTATAGAAATATTAATTGCAAAATAAAATTATGAATGAGACAAATATAAATTAAATAATTTATCTTCATCAAAAAATTTATAAGCTTATAAAAAGAATGAAAAATTTCAAAATAAAAAATTATTATTTAGTAATATATTTTACTTTGATTTTGAATCATTTTAGGTTTTGCAAATATATTTTAATTAATATCTATCTTATTAATAATAGTTTATTAATCTATTTTATAATCAGTATTATAATATCGATCAATAAAATTATTTATATTGAATTTACATGATATTTAATTTTTATGATAATTATAATTAAATATAGTATTAACATTTGAAAAAAAAATAAAAATTATAATATTTTTAATGGTTATAACCTTGAAAATAAGAAAAAATAATAAATTTTTTTTTGTTATTTAATTATTTAAATAAAACTTATAAACCACAAAATACCTAACTACTTAAATTACTAAACTTATAAACCCTAATACTACTGCACCACACACACATAGCGACGGACCACAGTACACACATGCACATATTCTTGATCATTTTGGTGTAGCATTTAGAGGTGCTAGCAAGTCCTGGAAGCATCCAGAAGAATGGGCCACCAGCTTGAAGAGGGCCCCACTAGCAAGCCGAATTGATAACATTCAGACAACTGACGAGACCGAGCAAAGTGGTCGGGAGTAAACCCAGGAGTAGCCAAAAGTGGGTCCCACTAGCCGTATCACGCAGCATAGAGGGCCACGCAACCATCACCCAACAGGAGTAGTGGGTAATCCCTGATTAATTGGAAAGCCAGCAAAATCCGAAGCATCACCAAGCAGGGCCAGTAAGCAATGGAGTCCAGACCAGCCACACGGGAGCGAAATATTCAAACTTGTAGTTTATGTTTGTAGTCTTATTTGTATTTTGGACTTTGTATGCACCATGTACTTGTAGAGACAGATCATGACATACTCACACACACAATCTTGTCTCTTCTCAATGTAGCATGCAATGATGGCAACTGGACCCAGAGTAACTCTAAGTGGGGCCCACTAATGCATTTTGTAAATACACATTAGGGGATGCTACACTCCTGGGAGCAGAAGATCCATCTTTATAGCATTTTTTAATTTTACTTGTATTATAGCTTGGTTGTACGTGTAGTTAATTAGACTATGAGATGGACCTCATCACACATGCACACCGAAGCATGCATATTTTTTGATATTTTGTCAGTGCAACATACGGCCACGTCTTGGAGCTCGAGGAGGAAGCATTCTAACCCAAGAGATACACTTTTGAGGTTCATTGGAGCAAAAGAATGTTGAATTCAGAGGTGAGAATTAATTGACAAAGTGCCGTAGATATGGACTTGTGGATTTGTGGGTATTCATTTTTACATGTATTCCATTGCATAGCAATGATATAGGGAAATGCTTGATGCTGCTTGTCACACACATGCACAATCTTATATTTGCATAGTTTTAATATGGTGCATCATTCAGGTTCCTCCAAAAGGCTTGGACAAATCAGAATGGAAAGGACGCAGTGCACATAATGACTCAATGCCAACTTTGAAGTCTGGGAATGCCAGGTGATTTTAGTTGTATTCGTATGCTTGGAATTATTAGGCATTATATTTTTTTTATGTATTTTATGCATAGAATCATTAAGGTGCATAAGATTTGGTGGGCTGGCCTAAATTAGTCAGCTTTTTAGTCTCTTGTAAGTTTTGTTCCTAAATGATAAATAAAAGTGTGTATTTTCCAAAAAAAAAACAAAAAAACACCATAACCCCTAACTTTAAATCCTAACCCTTAAACCATAAACTATAACCCTAACCCATAAACCCTAAATCATAAATCTCATGTTTTACACTTTTATAATCAAATGACTAAGTGTTAAATTTAAATTGAAATTCACAACTTTTAGAAATATCACAGATTTATCTTTTTGTATATGTTACACAAAGTCATGACTCAAGGGGTGAGTTATGGATTGAGTCTCTTTCTTGCTTTAGATTATTGTAGCATTAGAAATGGTCATGATTGTATATTTTGTCTCTAGAACTCAAAATCATATCGATGAGAATATGCCATAACTTGTGTCTCTCTGTTGAACATATTGTTATGACACTAAGAATGATCATGAATACATATTTAATCACTATAATACTGGGTCACAGTATTGGATATGACCATAGCTTGTGCATTTTATCTGTATATTGCAAAGTCATTGCACTAAGAATGATTGTAACTTTGGACATTCCTCAAGAGCAAAAATGACTCTAGAAATAGTTAAAGCTCGAGTACTACTCTTTATAACTTGCTATAGCTAAAATTCTTGGGATTTAAAATATCACTATGGCTTTTTCCTTTGATTTGTGACCTCAAGTGTCAATATGCAAGTCTAATATTTTGTGCAATGATTAAAACTGTTTATACATTTGAATATGATTCATTTACACCTTTTTGGGTATTGTGAGCTTGTATACATAACTCATTTAAATATAAAAAGAAAGAAATGATACTTTTCATATCAATGAGGATATAAAAAAAGGGCTTAGACATGCCAATAAAATAAGTTTTTTGATTCTTGATTGAAAGAGAGCCCATACTTCTTGCCCTACTCAAACCCCCCAGGGGCTAGTTTGTTCTAATAGGCTACAAGGTCGTTATTTTTTTAGAGGTGAACTATGTTTTAAAAAAATTGCTTTGAGTGTGTGCATGAGAGATATTTAGAATAAATTACAATAATCAATATAAATAGCATCCTCAACAACTAGCTATTTCAACACATAGAGGTACAACTTTGGTTTAGTCTGTTAGCGTACATGAGTCAAATTACCTTTGATAGCCCAGTGATTCAACATCAAATAGGATGAGACATAATAGAGATAAAGTAAAAGCTCATATTATTTTGGTTAGAGCTTTAGCAATCATTCTAGAGTTGTGAGAGGAACAAAATAAATTATTTTAATTATTCAGTATAATTTTAATTTTTATTTTAATTATTTATCAGTTTTTTTTAATAGAAATATTAATTACAAAATAAATTATTTGTGAGACAGATCTATTTTAAATTAAACCGGTATATCCTAAATAATAAAGAATAAATCTCATTTTTTTCATTTTAATTTTAACTATTTAAATTTAATTATTTATTTGTTTATTTTTATATAAATATTATTTACAAAATAAATTATGAGTTACACAAATATAATTTATATAAATATAATTTATTTGTAATTATATTATAATTGATATCTATCTCATTAATAATAGATTATTAATTTATTTTTTGATCATTATAAGAATATTTATCGATAAAATTGTTTATATTAAATTTATATGATATATAAATAAATGATTATAATAACTAAATATTGAACTCACTTTTGAAAAAAATTTAAAAATTATTATATTTTCCACGGTTATAATCCTTTCAAAATATCAAAAAAAAATAAAAATAAATTTTTTGTTTTTTTTAAATAAAACCTATGAACTACTAAATATTTTTAATAGTTTATTAATTTAATTTTTAATCATTATTATAATATCTATCAATAAAATTTTTTATATTGAATTTATATGATATATAGTTATTAATATTATTATAACCTAAATATTATATTTACATTTAAAAAAATTTTAAATATTATTATATTTTCAAAGGTTATAACCTATTAAAATGAGAAAAAAGTATAAATTTTTTATTATTATTTTATTGTTTAAATAAAACCTATAAACCACTAAATGCTTAAAAACATAAATCACTAAATTTTCAAATGACAAAACATCTAAATACTTAAGCCATTAAATTGGTATACATTAATATAAATCATAAATCTCATTTTAATTTTTATTCAATATAATTAAAATTTTTATTTTAATTATTTATGAGTTTATTTTTATAGAAATATTAATTACAAAATAAATTATTAGTGAGAAAGATATAATTAAAATTAAACTAGTATATCCTAAATAATAATTAATAAATCTCATTTCATTTTCATTATAATTTTAAATATTCTTTTTAATTTTTTATTTGTTTATTTTTATATAAATATTAATTACAAAATAAATTATGAGTTACACAAATATAATTTATATAAATTATTTTTTATCAAAAAATATAGATAAAGATTTTAAAATAAAAAAAATTCAAAACAAAAAATTATTATATTGTAATATATTTTGGTTTGCTTTTGAATTATTTTAAGTTTTGTAAATATATTTTAATTGATATCTATCTTATTAATAATAGATTATTTATTTATTTTTTGATCATTATTAGAATATTTATCAATAAAATTGGTTATATTGAATTTACATGATATATAAATATAATGATTATTATAACTAAATATTGTATTCTCTTTTAAAAAATTTTAAAAATTATTATATTTTCAAATGTTATAACCTTAGAAAATGAGAAAAAATAATAAAAATAAATTTTTTGTTATTTCATTTTTTAAATAAAACCTATAGATCATTAAATACTTACTTACTTAAATCAGTAAGCTCATATATCTCGAAACCCCTAAATACATAAACCTTTTAAAACCAATATACTACTTAATAAATAATAAATCTCATTTTTATTTCTATTTATTATAATTTTAAATATTCATTTAATTATTTATAGTTTAATTTTTTAGAAAATTAATTGCAAAATAAATTTCGAGTGACACAAATATTATTTAAATAATTTATTTTAATAAAAAAAATATAAGCTTATAAAAAGAAGGAAAATTTTAAAATTTAAATATTATTATTTAGTAATATATTTTGATTTGATTTTGAATCATTTTTTGTTATGTAAATATATTTTAATTAATATTTATATTATTAATAATAGTTTATTAATTTAATTATTGATCATTATTATAATATCTATCATTAAAATTATTTATATTGAATTTATATGATATATAATTAGTAAGATTAATATAATTATACATAGTATTCACATTTCAAAAAATTTTAAAAATTATTTTATTTTCAAAGGTTATAACCTTTGAAAATAAGGAAAAATCAAAAAAAGAATTTTAAATTTTTATTATATAAATAAAACGTATAAACCACTAAATGCCTAAAAACATAAATTGCTAAACTCCTAAACAACAAACCTCCTAAATAATCACACTATTAAACCGGTATACCATATATAATAAATCTTAAATCTCATTTTAATTTGTATTCATTATAATTTTAAATATTCATTTTAATTATTTATTAGTTTATTTTTTATAGAATTATCAATCACAAAATAAATAATGAGTGAGACAAATATAATTTTAATAATTTATTTTTAATCAAAAAAAAATAAGCTTAAATAAAGAAGTAAAAATTTAAATACAAAAAATTATTATTTAGTAATATATTTTACTTTAATTTTGAATCATTATATATAGGTTTCGCAATTATATTTTAATTGTGATCAATCCTATTAATAATAGTTTATTAATTTATTATTTGATCATTTTTATAATATCGAACAATAAAATTACTTATATTCAATTAAAATGTCTTATAATTTATTAAGTTATAATAACTAAATATTATATTTACATTTGAAAAAAATTTAAAACTTATTATAATTTCAAAGGTTATAACCTTCAAAATGATAAAAAATCACAAAAATAATTTTTTATTATTTTATTATTTAAATAAAACTTATAAACCACTAAATGCCTAAACATTTAAATCTCTAGACTCCTAAACCCCAAAACCACTTAAATACTTAAACCATTAAACCTATATAACCTAAATAATAAATAATAAATCTCATTTTTATTTGTATTCATTATAATTTTAAATATTTATTTTAATTATTATTTTTGTTTATTTTTATAGAAATATTAATTACAAAATAAATAATGAGTGAGACAGATATAATTTAAATAAATTATTTTTTATGAAAAACAGTAAGCTTATAAATATAAACAAAATTTTAAAAATTTAAAATTTTATTTAGTAATATAATTTACTTTGATTTTGAATTATTTTGAGTTCTGCAAATATATTTTATTTAATATCTATCTTATTAATAATAGTTTATTAATTTATTTTTTGATCATTATTATAATATATATTAATACATTTTTATATATTGAATCTACAACAAATATAATTATTAAAATTATTATAACTAAGTATTTTATACATATTTTAGAACTATTAAAAAATTTTTATATTTTTAATGGTAATAACATTTGAAAATCAATAAAATTCATAAAAATATATTTTTTGTTATTTTATTGATTAAATAAAACCTATAAGCACGAAAATGTGTAAACATATAAATCAATAAACTCCTTAACCCCAAAACTAGAAAAAACTTAAATAATTAAATAGTTATACCCTAAATAATAAATCATAAATCTCATTTTTATTAGTATTCATTATAATTTTAAATATACAGTTTTAATTATTTAATAGTTTATTTTCATAGAAATATAAATTAAAAAATAAATATTAGTGAGACAAATATAATTTAAATAATTTATTTTTCAGCAAAAAATATATAGGCTTATAAATGGATGCAAAAATTTAAAAATTTAAAATTAATATTTAGTAAAATATTTAACTTTGATTTTGAGTCATTTTTGGTTTTGCAAATATATTTTAAACAATATTTTCTTATTAATAATTGGTTATTTCTTTTTTATCATCATTATTATAGTAAATATCAATAAAATAGTTTATATTGAATTTATATGATATATAATTATTAAAATTAATTTAATATAATATTGTATTCACATTTCAAAAAATGTTAAATATTATTATATTTTTAAAGGTTATAACCTTAAAAATGAGAAAAAATAACAAAAATAAATTTTTTGTTATTTTAATTTTTATATAAAACCTATATACCACTAAATGACTAAATACTAAAATGACTAAACTCCTAAACCTCGAAACCCATAAATACTTAAAAAATTAAATTAGTATAGTCTAAAAAGTAAATCATAAATCTCATTTTTATTAGTATTCATTATAATTTTAAATATTCATTTTAATTATTTATTAGTTTATTTTTATAGAAATATTAATTACAAAATAAATTATTAGTGCGACATATATAATTTAAATAATTTATTTTTCATCAAAAAAATGCTTATAAAAAAAGGCAAAATTTTAAAAATAAAAAATTATTATTTAATAATATATCTTATTTTAATTTTGAATCATTTTAGATTTTACAATTATATTTTAATTTATATCTTACTTATAAATACAAGTTTATTAATTTATTTATTGATCATTATTATAATATCTATCAATAAAATTATTTATATTGAGTTTAGATTATATATAATTATTAAGACTATTATACCTAAATATTATATTTAAATTTAAAAAAAATTAAATATATTATATTTTCAAAGGTTAGAACCTTCAAAAATTAAAAAAAATCAAATAATTAAATTCTTTGTTTTTTCATTCTTTAAAAAAAAACTATAAATCACTAAAGGTCTAAAAAATTAAATCACTAAACTTCTGAACCAAAAAACACCTAAATACTTAAACCATTAAACTGGTATTTCCTGAATAATAAATAATAAATCTCAATTTTATTTGTATTCATTATAATTTTAAATATTCATTTTAATTATTTAGTAGTTTATTATTATAGAATTATAAATTACAAAATAAATTATGAGTAAGTCAAATATAATTTAATTAATTTATATTTAATAACAAAAATATAAACTTATAAAAAAAACAAAACATTAAAAAAATTTATTATTTACTAATAAATTTACTTTGATTTGAATACATTTAGATTTTGCAAATACTTTTTAAATAATAACTATTTTATTAGTTATAGTTTATTAATTTATTTTTTGATCATAATTACAATATCTAGCAATATAATTATTTATATTGAATATAAATTAATTAGAATTATGATGATTATTATAAATAAATATTATATTTACATTTGAAAAAAATTTAAAAATTATTATATTTTCAAAGTATATAATCTTCAAAAATTAGAAAAAACAATATAAATAAATTTTTTGCTATATCATTGTTTAAATAAAACTTATAAACCAATAAATACCTAAACAATTAAACATCTAAACTCCTAAACACAAAAGCGCCTAAATACATAAAACTTTAAACTCGTAAACCTTAAATATAATTTAAATAATTTATTAAAATATTAAATACAAAATAAATTATGAGTGATACAAATATAATTTAAATAATCTATTTTTCATCAAAAAAAATATATAAGCTTATAAA
>JAREIK010003047.1:0-139004 GCA_029783825.1 Sapria himalayana | reverse complement strand
ATATTATTATATTTCAAATGTTATGACCTATGAAAATGATAAAAAATTATTGAAATTTTTTTTGTTATTTTATTTTTTAAATACAACCTATAAACCAATAAAAGCCTAAAAACATAAATCGCTAAACTCCTAACGAAAAAACCTCTAAATACTTAAATCATTAAACATGTATATATTAATAATAAATCATAATCTCATTTAATTTTTATTCAGTATAATTTTAAATTTTATTTTAATTATTTATCAATTTATTTTATAGAAATATAAATAACAAAATAAATTATTATTGAGACATATCTAATTTAAATTAAACCGGTATCCCTAAATAATAAATAATAAAAATCCATCTCATTTTTTTTTCATATAATTTCCAATTTCATTTAATTATTTATAAGTTTATTATATATAAATATCAATTAAAAAATACTTGAGTTAGACAAATATAATTTATATAAATTATTTTTTTATCAAAAAATTATTGATAAACTTATTTTATCAAAAAAATTATATAAATTTATATAATTTATATAAATATTCTTCTAAATCATTTTAGGTTTTGTAATTATATTTAATTGATATCTATCTTAATAATAATAGATAATTAATTTATTTTTTGATCATTATTAGAATATTTATCTATAAAATTGTTTATATTGAATTTATATGATATATAAATATAATGATTATTATAACTAAATATTGTATTCACTTTTGAAAAAAATTTAAAATTATTATATTTTAAAAGGTTATAACATTAGAAAATATTAAAAAATAATAAAAATATATTTATTGTTATTTTATTTTTTAAATAAAACCTATCAACCACTAAAGGCCTAAAACATAAATTGATAAACTCATAAATGACAAAACCTCTAAATATTTATTCCATTAAACTGGTATAGATTAATAATAAATCTTAAATCTAATTTTTAATTCTATTTATTATAATTTTAAATATTCATTTTAATTATTTATTAGTTTATTTTTTAAAAAATATTATTACAAAATAAATTATGAATGCGACTGATATAATTTACAAAATATATATGCATATAAAAGAAGTAAAAATTTAAAAATTTTAAATTTTTATCCATAATATATTTTACTATAATTTTGAATCAATTTGGGTTTTGTAATTATTTTTTAATTAATATCTATCTTAATATCAATAGTTTATAAATTTAATTTTGATCATTATTATAATAAATATCAATAAAATTGTTTGTATTGAATTTATATGATATATTATTATTAATATTATTATAACTAAGTATTGTATTCACATTTTAAAAAGTTTAAATATTATTATATTTTCTAAGGTTATAACCTATGAAAATGAGAAAAAATTATAGAATTTTTTTTGATATTTTATTTTTTTAAATAAAACGTATAAACCACTAAAAGCCTAAAAACATAAATCAATAAAATCCTAAATTAAAAACCTCTAAATACTTAATCCATTAAACTGGTATACAGTAATAATAAATCATAAATCTCTTTTTAAATTTTATTCAGTATAATTTTAAATTTTTTTTTAAATATTTATCAGTTTATTTTATAGAAATATTAATTACAAAATAAATTATTAGTGAGAAATATCTAATTTAAAATAAACCGGTATCCCTAAATAATAAATAATAAATCTCATTTTTTTCATTATAATTTTAAATATTCATTTTAATTATTTATTTGTTTATTTTTATATATTATATTAATTATAGAATAAATAATGAGTTAGACAAATAATATTTATATAAATTATTTTTCATCAAAAAAATATACATAAACTTTTTAAAAGAAAAAAAAATTCAAATAAAAATTATTATATAGTAATATATTTTGCTTTGCTTCTAAATCATTTTATGCTTTCAAATTATATTTTAATTCATATCTATATATTAATAATAGATTATTAATTTATTTTTTGATCATTATTAGAATATTTATCAATAAAATTGTTATTATTGAATTTATATGATATATAAATATAATGATTATTATAACTAAAGTTTGTATTCACTTAAGAAAAAAATTAAAATTTATTGTATTTTCAAAGGTTATAACCTTTGAAAATATCAAAAAATAACAAAAATAAATTTTTGTTATTTTATTTTTTAAATAAAACATATAAACCACTAAATACATATATAGTTAAATCAGTAAACTCCTAAATACATAAACCATTAAACCGTTATATACTACTTAATAATAAATAAATCTAATTATTTATTTATTTATTATAATTTTTAATAGTGATTTTAATTATTTATTAGTTTATTTTTATAAAATATTTATTACAAAATAAATTATGAGTGCAACAAATATAATTTAAATAATTTATTTTTAATCAAAAAAATATATATAGTTGTAAAAGAAGTAAAAATTTAAAAATTAAAAATTATTATACAGTAATTTATTATAGTTTAATATTGAATCGATTTGGGTATTGTATATAATTTTTAATTAATATCTATCTTATTATTAGTAGTTTATTAATTTAATTTTTAATCATTATTATATTATCTATCAATAAAATTATTTATATTGAATTTATATGATATATAATTATTAATATTAAAACAACTAAATATTGTATTCACATTTAAAAAAATTTTAAATATTATTATATTTTCAAAGGTTATAACCTGTGAAAATTAGAAAAAATTACAAATTATTTTTTTGTTAATTTATTGTTATAAATAAAACCTCTAAACCACTAAATGCCTAAAAACATAAATTGCTAAACTCCTAAATGACAAAACCTCTAAATACTTAAACCATTCAACTGGTGTACATTAATAAAAAATCATAAATCTCAATTTAATTTTTATTAAGTATAATTTTAAATTTTTATTTTAATTATTTATCATTTTATTTTTATAAAATATTTATAAAAAATAAATTATTAGTGAGATAGATCTAATTTAAATAATTTTTTTTTCAAAAATATATATATCCTTATAAAAAGAGGCAAAATTTTAAAAACAAAAATTTATTATTTAGTAATATATTTTATTTTGATTTTGAATCATTTTAGATTTTGTAATTATATTTTAATTTATATCATTCTTATTAAATATAGTTTATAAATTTTTTATTGATCATTATTATAATATGTATTAATAAAATTATTTATATTGAGTTTACATTTTATATAATTATTAAGATTATTATAACTAAATATTATATTCACATTTTAAAAAAATTAAAAATTATTATATTTTCAAACGTTATAACCTTCAAAAATTAAAAAAAACAAAAAATTAAATTTTTTGTTGCTTCATTCTTCAAATAAAAACTATAAATAACTAAAGGCCTAAACACTTAAATCACTAAACCCCAAAACACCTAAATACTTAAACCATTAAACTTGTATATCCTAAATATTAAATAATAAATCTTTATTTTATTTGTATTCATTATAGTTTATAATATTCATTTTAATTATTTATTAGTTTATTTTTATAGAATTATAAATTAAAAATAAATTATGAGGAAGACAAATATAATTTAAATAATTTACTTATAATAACAAAAAAATATAAACTTATAAAAAGAAGCAAAACATAAAAAAATTATTATTTAGTATTATATTTTAGGTTGATTTTTAATAAATTTATGTTTTGCAAATATATTTTAAAAAATATATATCTTATTAATAATAGTTTATTAATTTATTTTTTGATCATTAATATATGATCTATCAATATAATTGTTTATATTGAATTTACATGATATATAATTATTAAGATTATAATAACTAAATATAGTATTCACACAAAAAAAATTTAAAAATTGATAAATATTCAAAGGTTATAACCTTTGAAGATGATAAAAAATAACAAAAATAAATTTTTTGATATATCATTGTTTAAATAAAACTTATAAACCATTAAATGCCTAAACACATAAATCTCTAAACTCCTAAACCCCGAAGCCCCTAAATACCTAAACCTTTAAACTCGTAAACCTTAAATATAATTTAAATAATATATTGAAATATTAATTACAAAATAAATTATGAGTGATACAAATATAATTTAAATAATTTATTTTTCATCAAAAAAATATACAAGCTTATAAAAAGAAGCATAAATTAAAAACAAAAATTATTTTTTAGTAATAAATTTTACATTATTTTTGAATCATTTTAAGTTTTTTAATTACATTTTAATTTATATCTATCATATTAATAATAGCATATTAATTTATTTTTTGTTAATTGATATCATATCTATCAATAACATTGTTTATATTTAGTTTATATTATATATAATTATAATGATTCTTATTACTATATATTATATTCACATTTTTAAAAAAATTTAAAATTATTATATTTTCAAAGGTTATATATCCTTTGAAAATGTGAAAAAATATCAAAAATATTTTTTTTGTTATTTCATTGTTTAAATAAAACCTATAAACCACTAAATGCCTAAAAACATAAATCACTAAATAAATATAAAAATTATTATATTTATAAAGGTTATACCCTTCAAAATTGATAAAAAATTTGAAAAATAATTTTATTGTTATTTCATTATTTAAATAAAACATATAAACTACTAAATGCCTAGACACTTAAATCACTAAACTCCTAAACTCCTAAATACATAAACCATTAAACTAGTATACCCTAAATAATTAATCATAAATCTTATTTTTATTAGTATTCATTATAATTTTAATATTCATATTAATTATTTATTAGTTTATTTTTATAGAAAAATTAATTGCAAAATAAAATTATCAATGAGACAAATATAATTTAAATAATTAATCTTCATCAAAAAAATTTATAAGCTTATAAAAAGAATCAAAACTTTAAAAATAAAAAATTATTCTTTAGCAATATATTTTATTTTGATTTTGAATTGTTTTAGGTTTTATAAATATATTTTAATTAATATCTATCTTATTAATAATAGTTTATTAATCTATCTTATGATCAGTATTATAATATCGATCAATAAAATTATTTTTATTAAATTTACATGATATTTAATTTTTATGAATATTATAATTAAATATTGTATTAACATTTGAAAAAAAATTAAAAATTATAATATTTTCAATGGTTATAACCTTGAAAATGAGAAAAAATCATAAAAATAATTTTTTTGTTATTTAATTATTTAAATAAAACCTATAAACCACAAAATACCTAAATACTTAAATTACTAAACTCCTAAACCCTGATAATGCTGCACCACACACACATAGCGACGGACCACAGTACGCACATGCAAATATTCTTGTCCATTTTGGTGTAGCATTTAGAGGGGCCAGCAAGTCCTAGAAGCAGCCAGAAGTATGGGCCACTAGCTCGTAGAGGGCCACACTAGCAAGCTGGGATGATAACATTCAGACAACTGATGAGACCGAGCAAAGTGGTCGGGAGTAAACCCAGGAGTAGCTAGGAGTGGGTCCCACTAGCCCTATCAGGCAGCATAGGGGCAAGCCAATCATCGCCCAACAGGAGTTGCGAGAAATCCATGATTAATTAGAGAGCCGGCAAAATCTGAAGCATCACCAAGCAGTGCCAGTAAGCAATGGAGTCCAGACCAGCCACAAGGGAGCAAAAGATTCAAACTTGTAGTTTATGGTTGTAGTTTTATTTGTATTTAGGACTTTGTATGCACCATGTACTTGTAGAGACGGATCATGACATACTCACACACACAATATTGTATGTTCTATATGTAGCATGCAATGAGGGAAACTGGACCCATGAGTATCTCTAAGTGGAGCCCACTAATATATTTTGTAAATACACATTAGGCGATACTACACTCCCAGGAACAGAAGACCCATCTTTGTAGCATTTTGTAATTTTACATGTATTCTAGCTTGTTTGTACGCATAGATAATTAGACTATGAGATGGACCTCATCACACATGCACATCGATGCATGCATATTTTTTGATATTTTGTCGGTACAACATACAACCACTTCTTGGAGCTCGAGGAGGAAGCATTCTAACCCAAGAGATACTCTTTTGAGGATCATTGGAGCAAAAGAATGTGGAATTCAGAAGTGAGAATGAATTGACAAAGTGCCATAGATATGGACTTGTGGATTTATGGGTATTCAGTTTTACATGTATTCCATTGCATAGCAATGACATATGCAAACACTTGATGTTGCATGTCACACACATGAACAATCTTATATTTGCATAGTTTTAATATGGTGCATCATTCAGGTTCCTCCAAAAGGCTTGGACAAATCCGAATGGAAAGGACGCAGTGCACATAATGACTCAATGACAACTTTGAAGTCCGGGAATGCCAGGTGATTTTAGTTGTATTCGTATTCTTGGAATTATTAGGTATTATGTTTTTTATGTATTTTATGCATAGAATCATTAAGGTGCATAGGATTTGGTGGGAAGGCCTAAATTAGTGAGCTTTTTAGTCTTTTGTAAGTTGTGTGCCTAAATTATATAAAAAGTGTTTATTTTCCAAAAAAAAACAAAAAAAAACCATAAACCCTAAACATTAAATCCTAAACCTTAAACCATAAACTATAACCCTAATCCATAAACCATAAATCCTAATTCTCATGTTTTGAACTTTTATAATCAAATGACTAAGTGTTAAATTTAAATTGAAATTCACAACTTTTATGAATGTCACAGATTTATCTTTTTGTATATGTAACACAAAGTCATGACTCAAGGGGTGAGTTATGGATTAAGTCTCTTTGTTGCTTTAGATTATTATAGCATTAACAATGGTCATGATTGTATATTTTGTCTCTAGAACACAAAATCATATCGATGAGAATATGCCATAACTTGTGTTTCTCTGTTGAACATATTGTTATGGCACTAAGAATGATCATGAATACATATTTAATCACTATAATACTGGGTCACAGTATTGGATATGACCATAGCTTGTGCATTTTATCTTTATATTGCAAAGTCATTGCACTAGGAATGATTGTAACTTTGGACATTCCTCAAGAGCAAAAGTCATGACCCTAGAAATAGTTAAAGCTAGAGTACTACTCTTTATAACTTACCATAGCTAAAATTCTTGGGATTGGAAATATCACTATGGGTTTTTCCGTTGATTTGTGAGCTCAAGTGTCAATATGCAAGACTAATATTTTGAGCAATGATTAAAACCTTTTATACATTTGAATATGATTCATTTACACCTTTTTGGGTATTGTGAGCTTGTATACATAACTCATTTCATATAAAAAAAAAGAAATGATAATTTTTATATCCATGAGGATATAAAAAAAGGCTTAGACATGCCAATAAAATAAATTTTGTGATTCTTGATTGAAAGAGAGCCCATACTTCTTGCCCAGCTCAAACCGCCCTGGGTCTAGTTTGTTCTAATATGCTACAAGGTGGTTATTTTTTTATAGGTGAACTATGTTTTAAAAAAATTGTTTTGAGTGTGTGCATGAGAGGTATTTTAGAAGAAATTACAATAATCAATATAAATAGCATCCTCAACAACTAGCTATTTCAACACATAAGGGTACAACTTTGGTTTAGCCTGTTAGGGTACATGAGTCAAATTACCTTTGATAGCCCAGTGATTCAACATCAAATATGATGAGACATAATTGATATAAAGTAAAAGCTCATATTATTTTGGTTAGAGCTTTAGCAATCATTCTAGAGTTGAGAGAAGAAAAAATAAATTATTTTAATTATTCAGTATAATTTTAATTTTTATTTTAATTATTTATCAGTTAATTTTTATAGAAATATTAATTACAAAATAAATTATTAGTGAGACAGATCTTATTTAAATTACAGTAGTATATCCTAAATAATAAAAAATAAATCTCATTTTTTTATTATAATTTTAAATATTCAAATTTAATTATTTATTTGTTTATTTTTATATAAATATTAATTACAAAATAAATTATGAGTTACACAAATATTATTTATATAAATTATTTTCCATCAAAATAATATAGATAAACTTTTTAAAAGAAAAAAAATTTTAAAACAAAAAATTATTATATAGTAATATATTTTGCTTTGCTTCTGAATCATTTTAGGTTTTGTAATTATATTATAATTGATATCTATCTTATTAATAATAGATTATTAATTTATTTTTTGATCTTATTAGAATATTTATCAAAAAAATAGTTTATATTGAATGTATATGATATATAAATATAATGATTATTATAACTAAATATTGAATTCACTTTTGAAAAAATTTTAAAAATTAATATATTTTCTAAGGTTATAACCTTTGAAAATATCAAAAAAAAAATTTGTTTTTTTATTTTTTAAATAAAACCTATAAACTACTAAATGCATAGACATTTAAATAAGTAAACTCCTAGACCCCGTAATGCATAAATATATTAACCATTAAACCGATATATAATACATAATAAATAATAAATAATAAATCTAATTTTTATTTCTATTTATTATAATTTTAAATATTCATTTTAATTATTTAATAGTTTATTTTTATAGAAGTATTTATTACAAAATAAATTATGTGCGCAACAAATATAATTTAAATAATTTATTTTTAATCAAAAAATATATACTCTTTTAAAAGAAGTAAAAATTTAAAAATTAAAAATTATTATCCAGTAATATATTTTACTTTAATTTTGAATCAATTTGGGTTTTGTAAATAATATTTAATCAATATAAATCTTTTTATTAATAGTTTATTAATTTAAATTTTGATCATTATTATATTATCTATCAATAAAATTGTTTATATTGAATTTATATGATATATAATTATTAAAATTATTATAACTAAATATTGTATTCATATTTCAAAAAATTTTAAATATTATTATATTTTCAAAGGTTATAATCATTGAAAATGACAAAAAATTACAAATTTTTTTTGTTATTTTATTGTTTAAATAAAACCAATAAACAACTATATACCTAAAAATATGAATCGCTAAACACCTATAAGATAAAACCTCTATATACTTAAACTATTAAATTGGTATAAATTAATAATAAATCATAAATCTCATTTTAATTTTTATTCAGTATAATTTTATATTTTTATTTTAATTATATATCAGTTTATGTTTATAGAAATATTAATTACAAAATGAATTATTAAGATAGATTTAATTTAAATTAAACCGGTACACCCTAAATAATAAACAATAAATCTCTTTTTTATTTTTTTAATTATAATTTTAAATATTTATTTTAATTATTTATTTGTTTATTTTATATAAATATTAATTAAAAAATAAATTATGAGTTAGATAAATATAATTTATGTAAATTATTTTTAATCAAAAAAATATAGATAAACTTTTTAAAATAAAAAAAATTACAAAATAAAAAATTATTATATAGTAATAAATTTTGGTTTGCTTATGAATCATTTTATGTTTTGTAATTATATTTTAATTGATATCTATTTTATTAATAATAGATTATTAATTTATTTTTTGATCATTATTAGAATATTAATCACTAAATTTATTTATATTGAATTTATATGATATATAAATATAATGATTTTTATAACTAAATATTGATTTCGCTTTTGAAAAAAATTTAAAAATTATTATATTTTCAAAGGTTATAACCTTTGAAAATTTCAAAAAATAATAAAATAAATTTTTTGTTATTTTTATTAAATAAAACCTATAAACCACTAAATGCATACACAATTAAATCAGTATACTTTTAAACCCTGTAATTCCTAAATACATAATCCATTAATCCACTATATAATATATAATAATTAATAAATCTAATTTTTATTTCTATTTATTATAATTTTAAATATTCATTTAATTATTTATTTGTTTATTTTTATAGAAATATTTATTACAAAATAAATTATGAGTAAGACAAATAAAATTTAAATAATTTATTTTTAATCAAAAAATATATATACGCTTATAAAAGAAGTAAAATTTAAAAATTAAAATTATTATTTAGTAATATATTTTACTTTAATTTTGAATCAATTTGGGTTATGTAAATATTTTTTAATTAATATCTATCTTATTATTAATAGTTTATTAATTTAATTTTTGATCATTATTAGAATAACTATCAATAAAATTGTTTATATTGAATTTATATGATGTTTGATTATTAATAATATTATAACTAAATATTATATTCACATTTTAGAAAATTTTAAATCTCAAAACCATTAAATTGGTATACATTAATAATAAATCATAAATCTCATTTTAATTTTTATTCAGTATAATTTTAAATTTTTATTTTAATTATTTATCTGTTTATTTTTATAGAAATATTAATTACAAAATAAATTATTAGTGAGATAGAAATAATTTAAATAATTTATATTTCATCAAATAAAATATAAGCTTATTAAAATAGGCACAATTTTTAAAACACAAATTTATTATTTAGTAAAATATTTTATTTTGATTTTGTATCATTTTAGATTTTCCATTTATATTTTAATTTATATCATTCTTTTTAATAATAGTTTATTAATTATTTATAGATCAATATTATAATATCTATTAATAAAATTATTTATATTGAGTTTACATTATATATAAATATTAAGATTATTATAACTAAATATTATATTCACATTTAATAAAAATTAAAAATTATTATATTTTCAAAGGCATAAACACTTAAATCTCTAAACCCCAAAACACCTAAATACCTAAACCATTAAAACTGTATATCCTGAATAATAAATAATAAATCTCACTTATATTTGTATTCATTATAATTTTAAATATTCATTTTAATTATTTTTTAGTTTATTTTTATATTTTATAAATTACAAAATACATTATGAGGAAGACAAATATAATTTAAATTATATACTTTTAAGAACAATAAATATATACTTATAAAAAGAACAAAACATCAAAAACATTATTATTTAGTAATTTATTTTACTTTGATTTTGAATAAATTTAGGTTTTGCAAATATATTTTAAATAATATCTATCTTATTTATAATAGTTTATTAATTTATTTTTTGATCATTAATATGATATCTATCAATATAATTGTTTATATTGAATTTATATGATATATAATTGTTATTATTATCATAACTAAATATAGTATTCACATTTAAAAAAAATTAAAAAATTGTTATATTTTCAAAGGCTATAACCTTGAAAAATAAGAAAAAATAACAAAAAAAAAATTTTCATTATATCATTGTTTAAATAAAAGTTAATACCCATTAAATACCTAAACTCATAAATCTCTAAACTTTTAAACCCCGAATCCCTCTAAATACCTAAACCTTTAAACTTGTAAACATTAAATATAATTTAAATAATTTATTGAAATATTAATTACAAAATAAATTATGAGTGTTACAAATATAATTTTATATAATTTATTTTTAATCAAAAAAATATATAATCTTATAAAATGAGGCAAAACTAAAAAATAAAGATTATTATTTAGTAATAAATTTACTTTAATTTTTAATCATTTAAGTTTTTGTAATTAAATTTTAATTTATATACATCATATTAATAATAGTTTATTAATTTATTTTTTGATAATTGATATAATATATATCAATAAAATTGTTTATATTTAGTTTATATTATAAATTGTTATAATAATTATTATATCTAAATATTGTATTCACATTTTTAAAAATTTTTAAAATATTATTTTTTTCAAAGGTTATAATCATTGAAATTTTTAAAAAATATCAAAAATAATTTATTTGTTATTTCATTGTTTAAATAAAAACTTTAAACCACTAATTGCCTAAATACTTAAATGAATAACTTCTAAATCTCGAAAACCCTAATTAGATAATTTTTTTAATCAGATATATCCTAAATAATAAACAATAAATCCATTTTTATTTTTTTTATTATAATTTTAAATATTCATTTTAATTATTTATTTGTTTATTTTTATATAAATATTAATTACAAATAAATAATGAGTTAGACAATTATAATTTATATAAATTATTTTTCATCAAAAAAAATATAGATAAACTTATTAAAATAAAAAAAATTAAAAACAAAAAATTATTATATAATAATATAATTTGCTTTGCTTCTTAATCTTTATTGGTTTTATAAATATATTTTAATTGATATCTATCATATTAATAAAAGATTATTAATTTATTTTTTGATCATTATTAGAATATTTTTCAATAAAATTTTTATATTGAATTTATATGATATATAAATATAATGATTATTATAACTAAATATTGAATTCACTTTTGAAAAAAATTTTAAAATTATTATATTTTCAAAGATTATAACCTTTTAAAATGTGAAAAAAATAAAAAAAATATTTTATTTTGATATTTCATTGTTTAAATAAAACCTATAAACCACTAAATGTCTAAACACTTAAATCAATAACATCTAAATCTCTAAAACCCTAAATAATAAATAATAATCCTTTTAAACCGGTAACCCTAAATAATAAATAATAAATCTCAATATAATTTTTTTCATTATAATTTTAAATATTCATTTTAATTATTTATTTGTCTATTTTTATATAAATATTAATTACAAAATAAATTATGAGTTAGACAAATATAATTTATATAAATTATTTTTAATTAAAATGAAAAATAATTTATTTTAAAAGAAAAAAAAATTTCAAAACAAAAAATAATTATATAGTAATATATTTTGCTTTCTTCTGAATCATTTTTATATAATAATATATTTTTCATCTAAATATTATTATTTAGTAATATATTTTGATTTGATTTTGAATCATTGTGTCATGTAAATATATTTTTAATTTATTTATATTATTAATAATAATTTATAAATTTAATTTTTGATCATTATTATAATATCTTTAATGAAAATTGTTTATATTGAATTTATATGATATATAATTAGTAAGATTAATATAATTATACAAAGTATTCACATTTCAAAAAATTTTAAAAATTATTTTATTTTTAAAATTAATAACCTTTGAAAATCAAAAAAAATCTAAAGTTTTTTTTTATTTTTATTATATAAATAAAACTAATAAACCACTAAAAGCCTAAAAACATAAATTGATAAACTCATAAACGACAAAACTCCTAAATAATCAATCCATTAAATAGGTATACCACATATAATAAATCATAAATCTCATTTTAATTTGTATTCATTATAATTTTAAATATTCATTTTAATTATAAATTAGATTATTTTTTATAGAAATATGAATTACAAAATAAATAATGAGTTAGACAAATATAATTTTAATAATTTATTTTTAATCAAAAAAATATATAAGATTATAAAAAGAAGTAAAAATTTAAAAATAAAAAATTATTATTTAGTAATATATTTTACTTTGAGTTTGAATCATTATATATAGGTTTTGCAATTATATTTTAATTGCGATCAATCTTATTAATAATAGTTTATTAATTTATTATTTGATCATTTTTATAATATCGAACAATAAAAGTACTAATATTCAATTAAAATGTCTTATAATTATTAAGATTATTATAACTAAATATTATATTTACATTTGAAAAAAATTAAAAAATTATTATATTTTCAAAGGTTATAACCTTTGAAAATCATAAAAATTCATAAAAATAAATTTTTTGTTATTTCATTGATTAAATAAAACCTATAAATCAATAAATAAAACCTAAATGTGTAAACATATAAATCAATAAATTCATTAACCCCAAAACCACAATAAACTTAAACCATTAAATAGGTATACCCTAAATAATAAATCATAAATTTCATTTTTATTAGTATTCATTATAATTTTATATATACATTTTAATTATTTATTAGTTTATTTTTATAGAAATATAAATTAAAAAATAAATTAATAGTGAGACAAATATAATTTAAATAATTTATTTTTCATCAAAAAATATATAAGCTTATAAATGGATAAAAAAATTTAAAAATTTAAAATTAATATTTAGTAAAATATTTCACTTTGATTCTGAATCATTTTAAGTTTTGTAAATATATTTTAAACAATATTAAACTTATTAATAATTGTTTATTAATCTTTTGTTTGATCATTATTATAAAATATATAAATATAATTGTTTATATTAAAATTACATGATATATAATTTTTAAGATTATCATAACTAAATATAGTATTCACATTTAAAAAAAATTTAAAAATTGTTATAGTTTCAAAGGTTATATCCTTCAAAAATTAGAACAAATAACAAAAAAAATATTTTGTTATTTTATTTTTTAAATAAAACATATAAACTACTAAATTCCTAAACACTTAAATCACTAAATTCTTAGATCTCAAAACTCCTAAATATATAATCTTTTAAACCTGTATATTTTATCTTATTAATAATAATTTTATTTAATATCTATCTTATTAAAATATTTTCCTTTGATTATGTATCATTTTAGGTTTTTCAAATAAATTTTATTTACAATCTATCTTATTAATAATAGTTTATTAATTTATTTTATTATCGTTATCATAATATCTATAAAAAAATTATTTATATTGAATTTAAATAATATATAATTATTTAGATTATTATAACAAAATAATATTTTCACATTTTAAAAAAATTTAAAAATTATTAAGTTTTCAAAGGTTATAACCTTTGAAAATAAGAAAAAATAAAAAAATAAATTTTTTGTTATTAGATTTTTTAAATAAAATCTATAAACCACAAAATACCTAAATTCCTAATGACTAAACTTCTAACCCCCGAAGCCCATAAATACATGAGCCTTTATATTTGTATACTCTAAATAATAAATAATAAATCTTATTTTTATTAGTATTCATTATAATTTTAAATATTCGTTTTAATTATTTATCAGTTTATTTTTATAGAAATATTAATTACAAAAAAAAATTATTAGTGAGATGCATATAATAAATAATTTATTTTTCATCAAAAAAAAAGTTCATAAAAAGAGGCAATATTTTTAAAACAAAATATTATTATTTAGTAATTTATTTTAATTTAATTTTGAATAATTTTAGATTTTGCAATTATATTTTAATTTATATCATTCTAATTAATAATAGTTTATTAATTTATTCATAGATCATTATTATAATATCTATTAATAAAAATTATTTATATTGATTTTACATTATATATAATTATCAAAATTATTATAACTAAATATTATACACATTTGAAAAAAATTAGAAATTATTATATTTTCAATGGTTATAACCTTCAAAGATTAGATAAAATCACCAAAGGCATAAACACTTAAAAGACTAAACCCCAAAACACCTAAATACTTAAACCATTAAACCTATATATCCTGAATAATAAATAATAAATCTCAATTTTATTTGTAATCATTATAATTTTAAATATTTATTTTAATTATTTATTAGTTTATTTTTATAGAATTATAAATTACAAAATATATTATGAGGAATACAAATATAATTTAAATAATTTATTTAAAAATAAAAATAACAAAAATTTATTTTTCTTATTTTTTGATATCTTCAAAGGTTATAACCTTTGAAAATACATTAAATTTTAAATTTTTATCTAAAGTGAATACAATCTTTAGTTATAATAATCATTATATTTATATATCATATAAATTTAATATAACAATTTTATTGATATATATTATAATAATGATCAAAATTAAATTTATAAACTATTGATATTAAGATAGATATTAATTAAAAAATAAATACAAAACCCAAATTGATTCAAAATTATAGTAAAATATATTTCTAAATAACAATTTTTAATTTTTAAACTTTTACTTCTTTTATAAGCATATATATATTTTAGATTATATTTGTCACAATCATAATTTATTTTGTAATATCTATTTCTATCAAAATAAACTAATAAATAATTAAAATGAATATTTAAAATTATAATAAATAGAATTAAAAATTAGATTTATTAATTATTAAGTAGTATATAGTGATTTAATGGTTTATGTATTTTGGCATTACGAGGTTTAGGAGTTTACTGATTTAACTGTATATGCATTTAGTGGTTTATAGGTGTTATTTATAAAAAATATCAAAAAAAATTTTTTTTTTGATATTTTCAAAGGTTATAACCTTTGAAAATATAATAATTTTTAAATTTTTTTCAAAAGTGAATACTATATTTAGAAATAATAATCATTATATTTATATATCATATTATTTTTAATATAAATATTTTTATTGATGAATATTCTAATAATGATCAAAGAATAAATTATAAAGAAAAAAATAATATTGAGATTTATTATTTATTATTTAGGGTATACCGGTTTAATGGTTAGATTATTTAGGAGTTTTGTCATTGAGAATTTATCAATTTATGTTTTTAGGCTTTTAGTGGTTTATACGTTTTATTTAAACAATGAAATAACAAAAATTGTTTTTTTTGATATTTTTTAACATTTTCAAAGATGATAGATAACCTTTAAAAATATAATAATTTTAAATTTTTTTTCAAAAAGTGAATACTATATTTAGTTATAATAATATTTATATTTATATATCATATAAATTCAATATAAATATTTTTATTGAAAAATATTTTATTATCAAAAAATAAATTAATAATCTATAATTATTAAGATAGATATCAATTAAAATATAATTAAAAAACCTAAAATGATTGAGAAGCAACGCAAAATATATTACTATATAATAATTTTTTGTTTTGAAATTTTTTTTCTTTTAAAAAAATTATCTGAATTTGTTTGATGAAAAATAAATAAACTTATATTTAAAAATGATAACTTAAATTAAACTGGTATACCCTAAATAATAAATAATAAATAATAAATAATAAATAATAAATCTCATTTTTTTCATTATATTTTTAATATTCATTTTAATTATTAATTTTTTATTTTTATATAAATATTAATTAAAAAATAAATTATGAGTTAGAAAAATATAATTTATGTAAATTATTTTTAATAAAAAAAATATAGATATTTTTTAAAATAAAAAAAAATTCAAAACAAAAAATTATTATATAGTAATATATTTTGCTTTGCTTAAAAATCATTTTATGTTTGGTAATTATATTTTAATTGATATCTATCTTATTAATAATAGATTATTAATTTATTTTTTGATCATTATTAGAATATTTATCACTTAAATTGTTTATGTTGAAATATGATATATAAATATATTGATTTTTATAACTAAATATTGAATTCACTTTGAAAAAAATTTAAAAATTATTTTATTTTCAAAGGTTATAACCTTAGAAAATATCAAAAAATAATAAAAATAAATGTTTTGTTATTTTATTTTTTAAATAAAACCTATAAACCACTAAAGGCATACACAATTAAATCCGTAAACACCTAAACCCCATAATACCTAAATACATAAACCATTAAACTACTATATAATAAATAATAATTAATAAATCTAATTTTAATTTCTATTTATTATAGTTTATATTTTAATTTTAATTATTTATTAGTTTATTTATATAGAAATATTTATTATAAAATAAATTGAGCGTGAAAAATATAATTTAGATAATTTATATTTAATAAAAAAAATATATATGCTTATAAAAGAAGTAAAAATTTAAAACTTTAAAATTATTATCCAATAATATTTTTTACTTTAATTTTGAATCAATTTGCGTTTTGTAAATATTTTTTAATTAATATTTATCTTATTATTAATTGTATATTAATTTAATTTTTGATCTTTATTATAATATCTATCAATAAAATTATTTATATTAAATTTATATCATATATAATTATTAATATTATTATAACTAAATATTTTATTTACATTTCAAAAAATTTTAAATATTATTATATTTTCAAAGGTTATAACCTATGAAAATGTGAAAAAATAAAAAAAAATAATTTTTCTTTGTTATTCTATTGTTTAAATAAAACCTATACAGCACTAAATGCCTAAGCATTTAAATTACTAAGCTACAAAATTCCGATACCTCTATATATATAATCCTTTAAATCGGTATACCCTAAATAATAATTAATAAATTTTATTTTTATTTGTTTTCATTATAATTTAAAAAATTCATTTTGATTGTTTAGTTTTTTATTTTTATATATGTATTAATTATAAAATAAATTATGAGTTAAAAATATAATTTATAAAAATTATTTTTAATCAAAAAATTGATAAGCTTATAAAAAGAATAAAAATTTAAAAACAAATAATTATTATTAAGTAATATATTTTGCTTTGCTTTTGAATCATTTTAGGTTTTGATTTTATATTTTAAGTAATATCAATCTTATTCATAATAGATTTTTAATTTATTTTTTGATAATTATTAGAATATCTATCAAAAAAATTGTTTATATTGAATTTATATGATATATAATTATTATGATTATTATAAATAAATATTGTATTCACTTTTGAAAAAAATTTAAAACTTATTATATTTTCAAAGGTTTTAATCTTAAAAAATGAGTAAAAAAAATAAAAATAAATTTTTAGTTATTTTATTTTTTAAATAAACCCTATAAACCTTTAAATGCTTACTTACTTAAATTAGTAAGCTCATAAACCCCGGAACCCCTAAATACATAAACATTTTAACATATATACACTACTTAATAAATAATAAATCTCATTTTTATTTCTATTTATTATAATTTTAAATATTCATTTTAATTTATTTATAGTTTAATTATTTAGAAAAATTATTTACAAAATAAATTTTGAGTAAGACAAATATTATTTAAATAATTCAATTTTAATCAAAAAAAATATAAGCTTATGAAAAGAAGGACAAATTTAAAATTAAATTTTATTATTTAGTAATATATTTTGATTTGATTTTGAATCATTTTGTGTTATGTAAATATATTTTAATTAATATTTATATTATAATTAATATTTTATTTATTTAATTTTTGATCATTATTATAATATCTATCATTAAAATTGTTTATATTGAATTTTATATGATATATAATTTGTAAGATTAATATAATTATACATAGTATTCACATTTCAAAAAATTTTAAAAATTATTTTATTTTTAAAGGTTATAACCTTGGAAAATCATAAAAAATCTAAATTTTTTTTTATTTTTAGTATATAAATAAAACCTATAAATCACTAAATACCTAAAAACATAAATTGATAAACTCCTAAACGACAAAACTCCTAAATAATCAAACCATTAAACCGGTATACCACATATAATAAATCATAAATCTAATTTTAATTTGTATTTATTATAATTTTAAATATTCATTTTAATTATTTATTAGTTTATTTTTTATAGAAATACTAATTACAAAATAAATAATGAGTGAGACAACTATAATTTTTATAATTTACTTTTAATCAAATAAAAAATATAAGCTTATAAAAAGAAGTAAAAATTTAAAAACAAAAAATTATTTAGTAATATATTTACTTTGATTTTGAATCATTATATATAGGTTTTGCAATTATATTTTTATTGATATCAATCTTATTAAGAATAGTTTATAAATTTATTATTTGATCAATTTTATAATATCTAACAATAAAATTACTTATATTGAATTTAAATGTCTTATAATTATTAAGATTATTATAACTAAATATTATATTTACGTCTGAAACAAATTTAAAAATTATTATATTTTCAAAGGTTATAACCTTCAAAAATGATAAAAAATCACAAAAAAAAATTTTTTATTATTTTATTATTTAAATAAAACTTATAAACCACTAAATGCTTAACATTTATATCTCTAGATTCCTAAACCCTAAACCCCCTAAATACTTAAACTGTTAACCCTATATAACCTAAATAATAAATAATAAATCTCATTTTTATTTGTATTCATTATAATTTTAAATATTCATTTTAATTATTTTTTAGTTTATTTTTATAGTAATATTAATTACAAAATAAATAATGACTGAGACATATATAATTTAAATAAATAATTTTTTTGAAAAAAAATATAAGCTTATAAAAATAAACAAAATTAAAAAAATTAAAATTTTAGTTAGTAATATAATTTACTTTGATTTTGAATATTTTTGGGTTCTTCAAATATATTTTAATTAATATCTGTCTTATTAATAATAATTTATTAATTTATTTTTTGATCATCAAAATATTATATATTAATAAAATTTTTTTATTTTGAATTTACATCAAATATAATTATTAAGATTATTATAACTAAGATTGTATTCATATTTTAGAACTATTAAAAAATTATTATATTTTCAAAGGTTATAACCTTTGAAAATCACGAAAATTCATAAAAATAAATTTTTGTTATTTCATTGATTAAATAAAACCTATAAACACCTAAATGTGCAAACATATAAATCAATAAACTACTTAACCCCAAAACCACAAAAAACATAAACCATTAAATAGCTATACCCTAAATAATAAATCATATATCTCTATTTAATTATTATTCATTATAATTTTAAATATTCATTTTAATTATTTATCAATTTATTTTTTTAGAAATAGTAATTACAAAATAATTTATTAGTGAGAAAAATTTAATTTAAATAATTTATTTTTCATCAAAAAAATATATATGCTTATAAAATGAGGCAAAATTTTTAAAATAAAAAAATATTATTTAGTAATATATCTTATTTTGATTTTGAATCCTTTTAGATTCTACAATTATATTTTAATTTATATCATTCTTATTAATGCTAGTTTATTAATTTATTTATTGATCATTATTATAATATCTATAAATAAAATTATTTATATTTAGTTTACATTATATATAATTATTAAGATTATTATAACTAAATATTATATTCACATTTAAAAAAAATTAAAATTATTATATTTTCAAAGGTTTCAAACATCAAAAATTAAAAAAAAATATAAAATTAAATTTTTTGTTTTTTAATTCTTTAGATAATAACTATAAATCAATAAAGGTCTAAACACTTAAATCACTAGACTCCTAAACCAAAAAACACCTAAATACTTAAAACATTAAACTGTATATCCTGAATAATTAATAATAAATCTCAATTTTATTTGTATTCAATATAATTTTAAATAATTATTTTAATTATTTATTAGTTTATTATTATAGAATTATAAATTACAAAATAAATTATGAGTAAGACAAATTAATTTAAATAATTTATTTATAATAACAAAAATATAAAGTTAAAAAAAGCAAAACATTAAAAAATTATTATTAAGTAATATATTCTAATTTGATTTTGAATAAATTTAGATCTTGCAAATATATTTTAAATAAATCTATCTTATTAATAATAGTTTATTAAATTTTTTTTTGGTCATTATTATAATATCTAGCAATGTAATTATTTATAATGAATTTAAATGACTTATAATTATTAAGATTATTATAACTAAATATTATATTTACAATTTAAAAAACAATTTAAAGAGTATTATATTTTCATAGGTTATTTCCTTTAAAAATTAAAAAATTAATAAAAATAAATTTTTTGTTATATCATTGTTTAAATAAAACTTATAAACCACTAAATGCCTAAACACTTAAACCTCTAAACTCCTAAACACAAAAGCCCCTAAATACTTAAACCTTTAAACTCGTAAACCTTAAATATAATTTAAATAATTTATTAAAATATTAAATACAAAATATATTATGAGTGATACAAATATAATTTAAATAATTTATTTTTCAACAAAAAAAATATAAGCTTATAAAAAGAAGTAAAAACTAAAAAAAATTATTATTTAGTAATATATTTTACTTGGATTTTGAATATTTTTAGGTTTTGCAATTATATTTTAATTTATATCTATCATATTAATAATAGCATATTAATTTATTTTTTGATAATTGATATCATATCTATCAATAAAATTGTTTATATTTAGTTTATATTATATATAATTATAATGATTATTATTACTAAATATTGTATTCACATATTTAAAAAATTTTAAAATTATCATATTTTCAATGGTTTTAACCTTTGAAAATGTGAAAAAATATCAAAAATAATTTTTTTGTTATTTAATTCTTTAAATAAAACCTATAAACCACTAAATGCCTAAAAACATAAATCACTAAAGTCATAAATGAAAAAACCTTTAAATACTTAAAATATTAAACTGGTATACATTAATAATAATTCATAAATATTATTTTAATTTTTATTCACTATAATTTTAAATTTTTATTTTAATTTTTTATCAGTTTATTTTTATAGAAATATTAATTACAAAATAAATTATTAGTGAGACAGATCTAATTTAAATTAGACTGGTATACCCAAAATAATATAGAATAAATATGAATATTATTTTTTTCATTATAATTTTAAATATTCATTATAATTATTTATTTGTTTATTTTTATATAAATATTAATTAAAAAATAAATTATGAGTTACACAAATATAATTTATATAAATTAATTTTCATCAAAAAAATATGGATAAACTTTTTAAAAGAAAAAAAACTTCAAAACAACAAATTATTATATAATAATATATTTTGATTTCTTCTGAATCACTTAAGGTTTTTTTATTATATTTTAATTGATATCTCTCTTATTAATAATAGATTATTAATTTATTTTTGATCATTTTTAGAATATTTATTAATAATATTGTTTATATTGAATTTATATGATATATAAATATAATGATTATTATCACTAAATATTGAATTAATATTTGAAAAAATTTTAAAAATTATTATATTTTCAAATGTTATAACCTTTGAAAATATCAAAAAATAATAAAAATAAATATTTTGTTATTTTAATTTTTAAATAAAACCTATAAACCAGTAAATGCATACATAGTAAAATCAATAAACTCAAAGGCCAGTAATGCCTAAATAGATAAACCATTAAACTGCTATATACTACTTAATAATTAAGAAATCTAATTTTTTATTTCAATTTATTATTATTTAAAATATTCATTTTAATTATTTATAAGTTTATTTTATAGAAATATTTATTAAAAAATAAATTATGAGTTACACAAATATAATTTATATAAATTAATTTTCATCAAAAAAATATGGATAAACTTTTTAAAAGAAAAAAAAATTAAAAACAACAAATTATTATATAGTAATATATTTTGATTTCTTCCGAATCACTTTAGGTTTTTTATTATATTTTAATTGATATCTCTCTTATTAATAATAGATTATTAATTTATTTTTGATCATTTTTAGAATATTTATTAATAATATTGTTTATATTGAATTTATATGATATATAAATATAATGATTATTATCACTAAATATTGAATTCATATTTGAAAAAATTTTAAAAATTATTATATTTTCAAATGTTATAACCTTTGAAAATATCAAAAAAATAATAAAAATAAATATTTTGTTATTTTAATTTTTAAATAAAACCTATAAACCAGTAAATGCATACATAGTAAAATCAATAAACTTCTAAGGCCCGTAATGCCTAAATAGATAAGCCATTAAACTGCTATATACTACTTAATAATTAAGAAATCTAATTTTTTATTTCAATTTATTATTATTTAAAATATTCATTTTAATTATTTATAAGTTTATTTTATAGAAATATTTATTACAAAATAAATTATGAGTGCGACAAATATAATTTAAATAAATTTTTTTAATCAAAAAAAATATATACGCTTATAAAAGAAGTAAAAATATAAAAATTAAACATTATTATCCAGTAATATTTTTTACTTTAATTTTGAATCAATTTGGGTTTTGTAAATATTTTTTAATTAATATCAATCTTATTATTAATAGTTTATTAATTTAATTTTTGATCATTATTATAATATCTATCAATAATATTGTTTATATTGAATTTATATGATATATAATTATTAAAATTATTATAACTAAATATTGTATTCACATTTCAAAAAATTTTAAATATTATTATATTTTCAAAGGTTATAACCAATGAAAATGACAAGAAATTAGAAATTTTTTTTATTTTATTATTTAAATAAAACCTATAAACCACTAAATACTAAAAAACATAAATTGCTAAAGTCATAAACGACAAAAACTCTAAATACTTAAATTATTAAACTGGTATAGATTAATAATAATTCATAAATCTCATTTTAATTTTTATTCAGTATAATTTTAAATTTTTATTTTAATTATTTATTAATTTATTTTTATAGAAATATTAATTACAAAATAAATTATTAGTGGGACAGTTCTAATTTAAATTAGTCTGATATCCCCAAATAATAAAGATTAAATCTAAATATTATTTTTTTTAAAATTGTAAATATTCATTTTAATTATTTAGTTATTTATTTTTATATAAATATTAATTAAAAAATAAATTATGAGTTAGACAAATATAATTTATATAAATTAATTTTCATCAAAAAAATATGGATAAACTTTTTAAAAGAAAAAAAAATTCAAAACAACAAACTATTATATAGTAATATATTTTGATTTCTTCTAAATCATTTTAGAATTTTTTATTATATTTTAATTGATATCTATCTTATTTATAATAGATTATTAATTTATTTTTTGATCATTATTAGAATATTTATAAATAAAATTGTTTATATTGAATTTATATGATATATAAATATAATGATTTTTATAACTAAATATTGAATTCACTTTTGAAAAAAATCTAAAAATTATTATATTTTCAAAGGTTATAATCTTTCAAAATATCAAAAATTAATAAAAATAGATATTTTGTTATTTTAATTGTTAAATAAAACCTATAAACCACTAAATGCATACAAAGTTAAATCAGTAAACTTTTAATGCGCTTAATGCCTAAATACATAAACCATTAAACAGTTATATGCCACTTAATAATTAAGAAATCCAAATTTTATTTCAATTTATTATTATTTTAAATATTCATTTTAATTATTTATATGTTTATTTTTATAGAAATATTTATTAAAAAATAAATTATGAGTGCGACAAATATAATTTAAATAATTTATTTTTAATCAAAAAATATATATACGCTTATAAAAGAAGTAAAAATATAAAAATTAAACATTATTATCCAGTAATATTTTTTACTTTAATTTTGAATCAATTTGGGTTTTGTAAATATTTTTTAATTAATATTAATCTTATTATTAATAGTTTATTAATTTAATTTTTGATCATTATTATAATATCTATCAATAAAATTGTTTATATTGAATTTAATTATATATAATTATTAAAATTATTATAACTAAATATTGTATTCGCATTTCAAATAATTTTAAATATTATTGTATTTTCAAAGGTTATAACCAATGAAAATGATAAAAAATTACAAATTTTTTTTGTTATTTTATTGTTTAAATAAAACCTATAAACCACTAAATGCCTAAAAACATAAATCACTAAACTCCTAAACGACAAAACTTCTAAATACTTAAACTATTAAATTGGTATACATTAATAATAAATCATAAAACTCATTTTAATTTTTATTAAGTATAATTTTAAATTTTTATTTTAATTATTTATCAGTTTATTTTTATAGAAATATTAATTTAAAAATAAATTATTAGTGAGTGAGATCTATTTAAATAATTTATTTTTTATCAAAAAAATTATATGCTTATAAAAATTGGCAAAATTTTAAAAACAACAATTTATTATTTTGTAATATATTTTATTTTTATTTTGAATCATTTTTGTTTTTGCAATTATACTTTATTTTATATCATTCTTATTAATAATAGTTTATTAATTTTTTATTGATCATTATTATAATATCTATTAATAAAATTATTTATATTGAGATTACATTATATATAATTATTAAGTATATTATAACTAAATATTATATTAACTTTTAAAAAAAATTAAAAATTATTATATTTTAAAATGTTATAACCATCAAAAATAAAAAAAAATCAAAAAATTTAATTTTTTATTTTTTCATTCTTTAAATAAAAACTATAAATGACTAAACCCCAAAACATCTAATTACTTAAACCATTAAACTAGTATATCTTTAATAATAAATAATAAATCTCAATTTTATTTGTATTCATTATAATTTTAAAAATTCATTTTAATTATTTATTAGTTTATTTTTATAAATTATAAATTAAAAATAAATTATGTGGAAAACAAATATAATTTAAATAATTTACTTTTAATAACAAAAAATATAAACTTATTAAAAGAAGCAAAACATCAAAAAAATTATTATTTAGTATTATATTTTACTTTTATTTTGAATAAATTTATGTTTTGCAAATATATTTTAAAAAATATCTATCTTATTAATAATAGTTTATTAATTTATTTTTTGATCATTAATATAATATTTATCAATATAACTGTTTATATTGAATTAACATGATATATAATTATTAAGTTTATCATAACTAAATATAGTATTCACATATAAAAAAATTTAAAAATTGTTATATTTTCAAAGGTTATAACCATAAAAAATGAGAAAAAATAACAAAAATAAATTTTTTGTTATATCTTTGTTTAAATAAAACTTATAAACCATTAAATACCTATATACATAAATCTCTAAACTTCTAAACCCCGAAGCCCCTAAATACCTAAACCTTTAAACTCGTAAACCTTAAATATAATTTAAATAATTTATAGAAATATTAATTACAAAATAAATTATGAGTGACAAATATAATTTAAATAATATATTTTTCATCAAAAAAAAATATAATCTTATAAAATGTTGCAAAAACTAAAAAAAAATTATTAGTTAGTAATAAATTTTACATTGATTTTGAATCATTTTAGGGTTTTTAATTAATTTTTAATTTATATCTATCATATTAATAATAGTTTATTAATTTATTTTTGATAATTGATATAATATTTATCAATAAAATTGTTTATATTTATTTTATATTATATAAAGTTATAATAATTATTATTACTAAAGATTGTATTCACATTTTTAAAAAATTTTAAAATTATTATATTTTCAAATGTTATGACATTTGAAAATTTGAAAAAATATAAAAAATAAATTGTTTGTTATTTCATTATTTAAATAAAAGTAATAAACCATTAAATAACTAAATTCTTAAATCAATAACTTGTAGATCTCGAAAACCCTAAATACATAAATTTTTTAAACAGGTATATCCTAAATAATAAATAATAAATCTCATTTTTATTTTTTTTCTTTATAATTTTAAATATTCATTTTAATTATTTATTTATTTTTATATAAATATTAAATACAAAATAAATTATAAGTTAGAAAAATATAATTTATATAAATTAAATTTCAACAAAAAATATCGATAAACTTATTAAAAGAAGAAAAAATTAAAAACAAAAAATTATTATATAGTAATATATTTTACTTTGTTTCTGAATCATTTTAGGTTTTGTAATTATATTTTAATTGATATCTAACTTATTAATAATAGATTATTAATTTATTTTTTGATCATTATTAGAATATTTATCAATAAAATTATTTATATTTAATTTATATGATATATAAATTTAATAATTATTATAACTAAATATTGTATTCAGTTTTGAAAAAAAATTTAAAATTATTATATTTTCAAAGATTATGACCTTTGAACATATGAAAAAACAAAAAAAAAATTTTATTATTTCATTGTTTAAATAAAACCTATAAATCACTAAATGGCTAAACACTTAAATCACTAAACTACAAAATCCAGATATCCCTATATAGATAATCATTTAAACAGGTATCTCCTAAATAATAATTAATAAATCTCATTTTTATTTGTTTTCATTTTAATTTCAAAAATTCTTTTTGATTGTTTGTTATATATATATATATATATATTAATTATAAAATAAATTATGAGTTAAAAATATAATTTATAAAAATTATTTTTCATCAAAAAATAGATAAGCTTATAAAAAGAATAAAAATTTAAAAACAAATAATTATTATTAAGTAATATATTTTGCTTTGTTTTTGAATCATTTTAGGTTTTGCTATTATATTTTAAGTAATATCAATCTTATGCATAATAGATTTTTAATTTATTTTTTGATAATTATTAGAATATCTATCAATAAAATTATTTATATTGAATTTATATGATATATTATTATTATGATTGTTATAAATAAATATTTATTCACTTTTGAAAAAAATTTAAAAATTATTATATTTTCAAAGGATATAATCTTTCAAAATATCAAAAAATAATAAAAATAATTTCTTTTTTATTTTTTTTATTAAATAAAACCTATAAACCACTAAATGCATACACGGTTAAATTAGTAAACTCCTAAACCCCGTAATGCCTAAATACATAAACCATTAAACTGCTATATACTAGTTAATAATTAATAAATATAATTTTTATTTATATTTATTATTATTTTAAATATTTATTTTAATTATGTATTAGTTTATTTTTATTGAAATATTTATTACAAAATAAAGTATGAGTGAGACAAATATAATTTAATTAATTTATTTTTAATAAAAAAAAATATACGGTTCTAAAAGAAATAAAAATTTAAAAATGACAAATTATTATCCAGAAATATATTTTACTTTAATTTTGAATCAATTTGGCTTTTGTAAATATTTTTTAATTAAAATCTATCTTTTTATTAATATTTTATTAATTTAATTTTTGATCATTTTTATATTGTCTATCAATAAAATTGTTTATATTGAATTTATATATTATATAATTATTAATATTATTATAACTAAATATTGTATTCACATTTCAAAAAATTGTAAATATTATTATATTTCCAAAGGTTATAACTTATGAAAATGATAACAAATTATAGAATTTTTTTTTGTTATTTTATTTTTTTATATAAAACCTTTAAACTTCTAAAAGCCTAAAAACATAAATCGCTAAACTCCTAACGACAATACCTCTAAATACTTAAACTATTAAACTGCTATACATTAATAATAAATCTTAAATCTCATTTTAATTTTTATTCAGTATAATTTTAAATTTTTATTTTAATTATTTAACACTTTATTTTTATATAAATATTAATTACAAAATAAATTCTTAGTGAAACGGATCTAATTTAAATTAAATCTGGTATCCCTAAATAATAAATAATAAAATCTCATTTTTTTAATTATAATTTTAAATATTCATTTTAATTATTTATTTGTTTATTTATATATAAATATTAATTACAAAATAAATTATGAGTTAGACAAATATAATTTATATAAATTATTTTTCATCAAAAAAATATAGATAAAATTAGTAAAAGAAAAAAAAATTCAAAAACAAAAAATTATTATATAGTAATATATTTTCTTTGCTTCTGAATCATTTTAAGTTTTGTAATTATATTTTAATTAATATCTATATTATTCTTAATGGATTATTAATTTATTTTTTGAATATTATTAGAATATTTATCAATAAAATTGTTTATATTGAATTTATATAATATATAAATATAATGATTAGTATAACTAAATATTGTATTCACATTTGAAAAAAATTTAAAAATTATTATATTTTCAAAGGTTATAACCTTTGTAAATATCAAAAAATAATAAGAATAAATTATTTGTTATTTTATTTTTTAAATAAATCATATAAACCACTCAATGCTAGGAGTGCTCATGGGACGGGACCGGATGGGGATTACAAATCTCCAATCCCATCCCACAGTACGGAGATTTTTTTTTGAAGATCCAGACCTATCACATAGGTTGAAAATATCGGGACGGGATGGGACAGAGATCGGGGATTTTGGGTAGGATAAAATGGTTCCGTGACGAAATGGAGTTCGGAAATATTTTTCAATTTATTTTCTTCAAACCAGCCAAGTTAGTTCATGTCGAAACCTTTTGTTGTACCATTTATCATTCCTTAGTTATGTATCTTTGAAACTCAAATTGGGCTAATTTTGTTTTTTCAAATAGGATGAATACCGTAAACGATTCCATTACCTTTTCAAAAGCTTTGATGTGCAGAAAATGATATAAATCTTAAATAGAACGGGACCGAGTTGTGTGCTTAATTTGGTTCTGGGTTTTTTCACAAGTTGGCTTTGTTCAGTCGAGTGAAAGTTAACCATAATAACAATACTATATTTTTTAAACAATTACTTAAAATATTAAGGAATAGCTAATGATGACCACAAACATTGGTAGCATCAATTAATGCTTAAGTAATTGCTAAAATTAAGCAGCTAAATATAACAAAAAAAATACAACTAATAACAACCATGATAATAATCATTTCAAAGGTCCGTCCCAAAACAGCAACGAAAATCCAAACTCAATTAATTATCTCTTCTACAACTCATCCCTTTTCTTCCTCCACCGTAGGAGGACAACCAAAGATAAAAACATGTTAATCATGTAGACAAACATTTCTAAGATGAAAAAGTAATAAAAAAACAAGATATTACCTTATAAAATTTAATACACCCATTCAAATTTAGTTGGCCAACTATAGTTGGAAGAATATTTGGATCTGTGATCCCTCTGAAAATTCTAATTGAACCATAATTTTTATTATATTGAATGAATAAAATAAGTAAAAGTAAAATTAAAATTTACAAGATTTGTATACTAACCTGATTCATTATCATCAAAGTCTTGAACTAATTTTTCAATTTCAATAGGTTTGTTTGAGCTTCTCAACCTATCTTGTAGACATATGAGAACTTCCACTGTAATAGGTGTTAAAGAACTTCTAAATTTATCTAAAGTTCTCCCCTCAATGCAAATTGTAGATTCGTAGGCCATAGTAGATGCTTGGATAGCCAATACATCCTTTGCTATATTTGCCAAAGAAGGATACCTAACCTCTTTTACCTTCCACAAGTTTAGAAGATCAAAATCAATTCTATTTTTTTCAAGTTTTTCCTCCAAGTACCTATACAACTTTTCCAAAGCTGCAACTTCTTGTTCATTCTTCTTTTCAACAAAAAAAATCATCAACATAAGTATCACTACCATCAAAGAAAACATCATTTTCTTCAACACAGTAGAAGAGAAATCATCTTCTTTTGATTCATCTTCATTTAAATCTTTATAATCATCCATCATCTCATTAAAAGCATTTAAAACCTTCTTCACCAAATTTTTTTAGCCAATTCTTCTCCATAATGTTAAGTGTACTTTACCTTGAGATATTTGAGCTTATATCTAGGATCCAACACTACTGCTAGAAAAAGCATAATATTTGTTGACTGAAGAGAACCCCAATATTTGTTGACTTTATGCCTCATTTTCATACCCATTTCAGACACCATTGTATCTCTACTATTTTCACAAAGCACAATTTTTTTCAAAATTCGAATAATCTAACGAAAATAAACACTAGAGGTAGAATATTATGAGCCAAAAAATTTACAAGTTACCTCATAAAAAGTTTTCAAGAAACGAGCCAAAATTTTTGCATTTGTTCAATCTCTCTAAGTTGGAACGTTTGAACCAAACTCCTTCAAAAACCTTTTGTCTTTGTCCTCCAACTTATCAAATTCTTTTTGATATTTTATATAAATTTGTAGCATCAAATAAGTTGAATTCCATCTCGTAGGACAATCTAATTGCAATGAATATCCATATGTCAAGTTTGCTTCTTTAACACATAACTTAAACATATCTAATCTTTTAGGACTGCTCCTCACATACTTCACCACACCTATAATTTTTTGAATAGCACCCTCAACTTCTGCTATGGCATCTCTAACAATTAAGTTTTGGATATGAGCACAACATCTCATATGAAAATGCTCGCCTCTCAAAGGTATTACACTTTTCTTCACAAGCCTTTTTTTTTCAATTGTTCAACTGCAACATCATTATTTGATGCATTGTCAATAGTAATGCACATCAACTTTCTCAAACAACATTCATTCATGCAAAACTTTATAGCATTTTAAATATTAACTCCAGAATGACTTTTAATTACACAAAAGTTCAAAAGCCTTTTATGGATATTTTATTGAGAATCAATGAAATGAACAATCAAACATATATAAGAGAAATTTTGAATGCTAGTCCAAGTGTTGGTATTCAATGAAACTCTACAACAATAAGATGATATGCTATCAAATAATTTCTACTTTTCCTTCACAAACAAAGAAAAACAATCCCTCAGTATAGTGTGCCTAGATAGAATTTTAAATTGAGGCACACTAACTTCACAAAACTTTTTAAACTCATCCCTCTCAACAAAAAAAAAGACAATTCATCTTTTATGATCATTTTCACCAAAGCCTCCCTAACTAGTTGTTGATCAAATTGCAAACAAGTTAATTTTTTATCCTCTGAACTAGTACCTTTAGTGAAACTCAACAAAGGATTGTGACTTGTCTTTACCTTTGTGAGCTTCTATTAATTCTTTTTTGTGTGGAAATTTTCTACAAGTCTCTCTCAAGTATTTCCATAAACCCGAAGTACCTTGATCACTTTTTGCCAAATATTCTTTCTTACACCATATACAAGCTGCCCTACCAGTTTTATTTCCCTCTGAATCAACTAATATCTCATAAGTTTCCCAAACAGTAGACTTATTCTTTTTATGAGCTTGAGGTTCAGATGTACCTTGACTTTCATTTACAATTTGAATTGAAGAACCTGCCATAACAATAGGAGGGTTCGTGAGAGGATGATGATTGGATTTACCAGTACTTTGATCATTTGAGATGTGATCATCTTCAATTTATTGTATTTTTCGTTTACCACTGGATTGTGCCATCTGCATTGCCATTAATTAATATGATATGTCAAACATAAATACATATAAATATTTCAAGCAGGAAAGCTCTACAAAACTGACTGTAACACATTCAGCCCATTCATTCGGCCCAACAACAACACCACAACCAATACTCAACAAAACTGACTGTGAGACATAATAATAATAATTAATCACTCAATTCTTGTCAGAAAAACAAACCAAAAGGCTGGTGGCATCTGAGACATGGTGGAGGCAACCAAAAGTGCGACGGACAAGGGCTGGACCTAACTGAAGACGGTTGGAACAGCGTGAGGTTGCTTGGAACTCGTCAGAACAGCTGATGGTTGCGTCGGAATTGGATGGGCTGTAGCAGAATTGGTGGCATCTTCATGTTATATATATATATATATATATTCCTTGTTCTAGTATCAGTTTTTTAGGCGGGACGATTCTCGAGATGGATATTGCTTAAGATCCGGAACCATCCCAAAAGAAAAAATAGGTGACAGAATGGGACGGGAAAATTCAAAGTAAATGGATTTTTCTCAGTCTCGATTCTTTTTTTGACAGGACTTCGAGTCGGGTCACGAATCTCCGAGTCTCGTGAGCAGCCATACTAAATGCATATAAAGTTAAATCACTAAACTCCTAAACCCTGTAATGCCTAAATAAATAAACCATTAAACCATTAAATACTACTTAATAATTAATAAATCGATTTTTTATTGCGATTTATTATATTTTTAAATATTCATTATAATTATTTATTAGTGTATTTATTTAGAAATATTTATTACAAAATAAAGTATGAGTGGGACAAATAAAATTTAAATAATATATTATTTATCTAATAAAAATATACGCTTATAAAAGAAGTATAAATTTAAAAATTAAAAATTATTATTAAGTAATATAAGTTACTTTAATTTTCAATCAATTTGGGTTTTTGAATATTTTTTAATTAATATCTATCTTAATATTAATAGTTTATAAATTTAATTTTTGATCATTATTATAATATCTCTCAATAAAAGTATTTATATTAAATTTATATGATATATAATTAATAATATTATTATAAAAAATATTGTATTAAAATTTCAAAAAATTTAAAATATTATTATATTTTCAAATGTTATAACCTATGAAAATGATAAAAAATTATATTAATTTTTTTAGTTATTTTATTTTTTAAAAAAAACATATAAACCACTAAAAACCTAAAAACATAAATCGCTAACCTCCTAACGACAAAACCTCTAAATACTTAAATCATTAAACTGATATACATTAATTAAAAAATCATAAATCTCATTTTAATTTTTATTCAGTATAATTTTAAATATTTATTTTAATTATTTATGAATTTATTTTATAGAAATATTAATTAGAAAATAAATTTTTAGTGAGACAGATCTAATTTAAATTAAACCGATATCCCTAAATAAAAAATAATAAATCTCATTTTTTTTAATTATATTTTTAAATATTCATTTTAATTATTTATTTGTTTATTTATATATAAATATTAATTACAAAATAAATTGAGTTAGACAAATATAATTTATATAAATTATTTTTCATCAAAAAATTATTGATACAATTTTTAAAAGAAAAAAAAATTCAAAACAAAAAATTATTATATAGTAATATATTTTGTTTTCTTCTGAATCATTTTAGGTTTTATAATTATATTTTAAATGATATCTATCTTATTAATAATAGATTATTAATTTATTTTTTGATCATTATTAGAATATTATAAATAAAATTGTTTATATTGAATTTATATAATATATAAATATAATGATTATTATAACTAAATATTGTATTCACATTTAAAAAAAATTTAAAAATTATTATATTTTCAAAGGTTATAACCTTTGAAAATATCAAAAAATAATAAAAATAAATTTTTTATTATTTTATTTTTGTAATAAAACCTATAAACCACTAAATGCATACACAGTTAAATCAGTAAACTCCTAAACCTCCTAATGCCTAAATACATAAACATTAAACCGCTATATACTAATTAATAATTAATAAATCTAATTTTTATTTGTATTTATTATAAATTTCAATATTCATTTTAATTATTTATTAGTTTATTTTTATAAAAATATTTATTACAAATTAAATTATGAGAACGACATATATATTTTAATTAATTTATTTTTAAGCAAAAAAAATTTATGCTTATAAAAGAACTAAAAATTTAAAAATTAAAAATTATTATATAGTAATATATTTTACTTTAATTCTTAATCAATTTGGTTTTTGTAAATATTTTTTAATTAATATCAATCTTTTTATTAATAGTTTATTAATTTAAATTTGATCATTATTATATTATCTATCAATAAAATTATTTATATGATATATAATTATAAATATTATTATAACTACATATTGTATTCACATTTCAAAAAATGTTAAATATTATTATATTTTCAAAGGTTATAACCTATGAAAATGAGAAAAAAATTACAATTTTTTTTGTTATTTTATTGTTTAAATAAAACCTATAAACCACTAAATACCTAAAAATATAAATTGCTAAACTCCTAAACGACAAAACCTTTAAATACTTAAACTATTAAACATGTGTACATTATTAAAAAATCATAAATCTCAATTTAATTATTATTAAGTATAATTTTAAACTTTTATTTTAATTATTTATTAGTTTAGTTTTATAGAAATATTAATTACAAAATAAATTATTAGTGACACAGATCTAATTTATATAATTTATTTTTCATCAAAAAAAAATATATATCCTTATAAAAAGAGGCAAAATTTTAAAAATAAAAATTTATTATTTAGTAATATATTTTATTTTTATTTTCAATCATTTTAGATTTTGCAATTATATTTTAATTTATATCATTCTTATTAATAATAGTTTATTAATTTTTTATTGATAATTATTATAATATCTATTAATAAAATTATTTATATTGAGTTTACATTATATATAATTATTAAGATTATTATTACTGAATATTATATTCACATTTAAAAAAAATTAAAAATTATTATAATTTCAAAGCTTATATAACCTTCAAAAATTAAAAAATATCAAAAAAATTAATTTTTTATTTTTTCATTCTTAAAATAAAAACTATAAATCACTGAAAGGCCTAAACACTTAAATCACTAAATCCCAAAACACCTAAATACTTAAACCATTAAATTAGTATATCCTGAATAATAAATAATAAATCGCTATTTTATTTGTATTCATTATAATTTTAAATATTCATTTTAATTATTTATTAGTTTATTTTTATATAATTATAAATTAAACATAAATTATGATGATAAAAAATATAATTTAAATAATTTACTTTTAATAAAAAAAATTTAAACTAATAAAAAGAAGCAAAACATCAAAGAAAGTATTATTTTGTAATATATTTTACTTTGATTTTGAATAAATTTATGTTTTGAAATATATTTAAAATAATATCTATCTTATTAATAATATTTTATTAATTTATTTTTTGATCATTAATATAATATATTTAAATATAATTTTTTATATTTAATTTATATGATATAAAATTATTAAGATTATCATAACTAAATATAGTATTCACATATAAAAAAAATTTAAAAATTGTTATATTTTCAAAGTTTATAACTTTAAAAAATTAGAAAAAATAACAAAAATAAATTTTTTGTTATATCATTGTTTAAATAAAACATATAAAACATTAAATGCCTAAATACATAAATATCTATACTCCTAAACCCAGAAGCCCCTAAATACTAAAACCTTTAAACTCGTAAACATTAAATATAATTTAAATAATTTATAGAAATATTAATTACAAAATAAATTATGAGTGATATAAATATAATTTAAATAATATATTTTTCATCAAAAAAACATATAAGCTTATAAAATGATGCAAAAACTAAAAAAAATTATTATTTATTAATAAATTTTACTTTGATTTTGAATCATTTTAGGGTTTTTAATGATATTTTAATTTATATCTATAATATTAATAATAGTTTATTAATTTATTTTTTGATAATTGGTATAATATCTATCAATAAAATTGTTTATATTTAGTTTATATTATATATAGTTATAATATTTATTATTACTAAATATTGTATTCACATTTTTAAAAAATTTTAAAATTTTTATATTGTCAAAGGTTATAAACTTTGAAAATGTTAAAAAATATCAAAAATAACATAAACCACTAAAAGCCTAATAACATAAATCGCTGAAATCATAAATGAAAAAAACTATATATACTAAATCAATTAAACTGGTATACAGAAATAATATATAATAAATCTCATTTTAAATTTTATTCAGTATAATTTTAAATTTTTATTTTAAATATTTATCATTTTATTTTTTTAGAAATATTAATTACAAAATAAATTATTAGTGAGAAATATCTAATTTAAATTAAAACGGTATCCCTAAATAATAAATAATAAATCTCACTTTTTCATTATAATTTTTAATATTCATTTTAATTATTTGTTTATTTATTTTTATATAAATATTAATTACAAAATAAATTATAAGTTATACAAATATAATTTATATAAATTATTTTTAAACAAAAAATATAGATAAACTTAATAAAAGAAGAAACAAATTTATAACAAAAAATTATTATATAGTAATATATTTTGCTTTGCTTCTGAATCATTTTAGATTTTGTAATTATATTTTGATTTATATCTATCTTATTAATAATAAATTATAAATTTATTTTTTGATCATTATTAGAATATTTATCAATAAAATTGTTTATATTGAATTTACATGATATATAATTATTAAGATTATTATAACTATATATTATATTAACATTTGAAAATAATTTAAAAATTATTATAATTTTAAAGGTTATCATCTTTGAAAATGAGATAAAATCACAAAAATAAATTTTTTGTTATTTTATTGTTTATATAAAACCTATAAACTACCTAATGCCTAAATGCTTAAATCATTAAACTCCTAAAACCCTAAACCCCAAAACCCTTAAATACTTAAACATTTAAACCATCTTTAAAGGTTTCAGTATTTATAAATAATATATAAATATCTATCAATAAATAATAAATTATTAATTTATTTTTTGATCATTATTATATTTATATTTATTTTATTAATATCTATCAATCAAATTGTTTATTTTTAATTTACATGATATATAATTATTAAGTTTATTATAAATAAATATTGTATTCACATTTGAAAAAAACATAAAAATTATTATATTTATAAAGGTTATAACCTTCAAAAATGATAAAAAATTTGAAAAATAATTTTTTTGTTATTTCATTATTTAAATAAAACATATAAACTACTAAATTGCTAACCACTTAAATCACTAAACTTTTAAAATCCTAAATACATAAACCATTAAACCGGTATACATAATTAATCATAAATCTAATTTTTATTTGTATTCATTATAATTTTAATATTCATTTTAATTATTTATTAGTTTATTTTTATGAAATTATTAATTAGAAAATAAAATTATGAATGAGACAAATATAATTTAAATAATTTATCTTCATCAAAAAAGTTTATAAGTTTATAAAAAGAATCAAAAATTTAAAAATAAAAAAATATTATTTAGTAATATATTTTACTTTGATTTTGAATTGTTTTAGGTTTTGCAAATATATTTTAATTAATATCTGTCTTATTAATAATAGCTTATTAATCTATTTTATGATCAGTATTATAATATCAATCAATAAAATTATTTATATTGAATGTAAATGATATTTAATTTTTATGATTTTTATAATTAAATATTGTATTAACATTTGAAAAAAAAATTAAAAATTATAATATTTTCAATGGTTATAACCTTGAAAATGAGAAAAAATCATAAAAATAATTTTTTTTGTTATTTAATTATTTAAATAAAACCTATAAACCACAAAATACCTGGATACTTAAATTACTAAACTCAGTAAACACTAATACTACTGCACCACACACACATAGCGACGGACAATAGTACACACGTGTACATATTCTTGTCCATTTTGGTGTAGAATTTAGAGGTGCCAGCAAGTCCGAGAAGCAGCCAGAAGTATGGGCCACCAGCTTGTAGAGGGCCACACTAGCAAGCAGAGATGATAACATTCATACAACTGACGAGACCGAGCAAAGTGGTCGAGAGTAAACCTAGGAGTATCTAGGAGTGGGTCCCACTAGCAGTATCAGGCAGCATAGAGGGCCACCCAACCATCGACCAACAGGAGTAGCAGGTAATCCATGATTAATTGGAGAGCTGGAAAAATCCGAAGCATCACCAAACAGGGCCATTAAGCAATGGAGTCCAGACCAGCCACACGGGAGCAAAAGATTCAAACTTGTAGATTATGTTTGTAGTCTTATTTGTATTTTGGACTTTGTATGAACCATGTACTTGTAGAGACGGATCATGACGTACTCACACACACAATCTTGTCTGTTATCTATGTAGCATTCAATGAGGGCAACTGGACCCATGAGTATCTCTAAGTGGGGCCTACTAATGCATTTATTAAATACACATTTTTTGATATTTTGTCGGTACAACATACAGCCACTACTTGGAGCTAGAGGAGGAATCATTCTAACCCAAGAGATACTCTTTTGAAGAACATTGGAGCAAACGAATGTGGAATTCAGCGGTGAGAATCAATTGACAAAGTGCCGTAGATATGGACTTGTGGATTTATGGGTTTTCAAGTTTAAATGTATTCCATTGCAAAGCAATGACATAGGCAAGTGCTTGATGATGCATGTCACACACTTGCACAATCTTATATTTGCATAGTTTTAATATGGTGCATCATTCAGGTTCCTCCAAAAGGCTTGGACAAATCCGAATGGAAAGGACGCAGTGGCATTATGACTCAATGCCAACTTTGAAGTCCGGGAATGCCACGTGATATTTGTTATATTCGTATGCTTGGAATTATTAGGCATTATGTTTTTTTATATATTTTATGCATAAAATCATAAAGGTGCATAGGATGTGGTGGGCTGGCCTAAATTAGTCAGCTAAGAATGACTTATATCTCTCTATTGAACATATTGTTATGGCACTAAGAATGATCATGAATACATATTTAATCACTATAATACTAGGTCACAGTATTGGATATGACCATAGCTTGTGCATTTTATTTTTCTATTGCAAAGTCATTGAACTAGGAATGATTGTAACTTTGGACATTCCTCAAGAGCAAAAGTCATGACCCTAGAAATAGTTAAAGCTCGAGTACTACTCTTTATAACTTTCTATAGTTAAATTTCTTGGGATTAGAAATATCACTATGGCTTTTTCGTTTGATTTGTGACCTCAAGTGTCAATATGCAAGACTAATATTTTGAGCAATGATTAAAACCTTTTATACATTTGAATATTATTCATTTAGACCTTTTTGGGTATTGTGAGCTTATATACATTACTCATTTAATATAAAAAGAAACAAATGATACTTTTCATAACCATGAGGATATAAAAAGAGGCTTGGACATGCCAATAAAATAATTTTTTTGATTCTTGATTGAAAGAGAGCCTATACTTCTTGCCCTGCTCAAACCACCCAGGGGCTAGTTTGTTCTAGTAGGCTGCAAGGTGGTTATTTTTTTAGAGGGGAACTATGTTTTAAATAAATTGCTTTGAGTGTGTGCATGAGAGATATTTTAAAAGATATTACAATAATCAATATAAATAGCATCCTCAACAACTAGCTATTTCAACACATAGGGGCACAACTTTGGTTTAGTCTGTTAGCATACATGAGTCAAATTACATTTGATAGCCCAGTGTTTCTACATCAAATATGATGAGACATAATAGAGATAAACTAAAAGCTCCTATTATTTTGGTTAGAGCTTTAGCAATCATTCTAGAGTTGAGAGAGAAACAAAATAAATTATTTTAATTATTCAGTATAATTTTAATTTTTATTTTTATTATTTATCAGTTTATTTTTTATAGAAATATTAATTACAAAATAAATTATTAGTGAGACAGATCTAATTTAAATTAAACCGGTATATCCTAAATAATAAAGAATAAATCTAATTTTTTTTTCATTTTAATTTTAAATATTCAAATTTAATTATTTATTTGTTTATTTTTATATAAATATTAATTACAGAATAAATTATGAGTTACACAAATATAATTTATATAAATTATTTTTTATCAAAATAATATAGATAAACTTTTTAAAAGAAAAAAAAATTTCAAATAAAAAAAACATTATTATATAGTAATATATTTTGATTTGCTTCTGAATAATTTTAGGTTTTGTAATTATATTATAATTGATAACTATCATATTAATAATAGATTATTAATTTATTTATTGATCATTATTAAAATATTTATCAATAAAATAGGTTATATTGAATTTATATGTTATATAAATATAATGATTATTATAACTAAATAATGCATTCACTTTTGAAAAAAATTTAAAAATTATTTTATTTTCTAAGGTTATAACCTTTGAAAATATCAAAAAATAATAAAAATAATTTTTTTGTTTTTTTATTTTTTAAATAAAACTTATAAACAACTAAATGCATACACAGTTAAATAAGTAAACTTCTAGACCCCATAATGACTAAATACAGTAACCATTAAACTGATCTATGAAACAATAAATAATAAATCTAATTTGTTTTTCTATTTATTATAATTTTAAATATTCATTTTAATTATTTATTAGTTTATTTTTAGAGAAATATTTATTACAAAATAAAGTATGAGTGCAACAAATATAATTTAAATAATTTTTTTTAATGAAAAAATATATATACGCATATAAAAGAAGTAAAAATTTAAAAATTTAAAAATTTAAAATTATTATCATGTAATATATTTTACTTTAATTTTTAATCAATTTGGGTTTTGTAAATATTTTTTAATTAATTTCTATCTTTTTATTAATATTTTATTAATTTAATTTTTCATCATTATTATTATATCTATCAATAAAATTATTTATATTGAATTTATATGATATCGACAATAAGATATAATGCAAATATTATTAATTTATTTTTTGATCATTATTAGAATAATTTATTAATAAAATTATTTATATTGAATTTACATGATATAAAATTATTAATATTATTATAACTAAATATTATATTTACATTTGTAAATAATTTAAAAATTTTTATATTTTTAAAGGTTATCATCTTTGAAAATTTGTTAAAATTACAAAAATAAATTTTTGGTTATTTTATTGTTTATATAAAACCTATAAACTACTAAATGCCTAAATGCTTAAATCATTAAACTCCTAAACCCCAAAACCCCAAAACCCTTAAGCACGTAGCATCAGAGTTTATTATAACTAAATTAATATTATTTATATTTATTATTTATAAAACCTATAAACTAAATTAATATTATTTATATTTATATTTATTATTTATATTTATTATTTATATTTATAACTAAATTAATATTATATCTTTATTATTTATACTAAATTAATATTAATTTAGTATTTAGGCATTTAAACGATCTTTAAAGGTATAAGTATTTATAAATAATATATAAATATCTATCAATAAATAAAAGTTTATTAATTTATTATTTGATCATTATTATATTTATATTTATATTCACTTTAATAATATCTATCTATAAAATTGTTTATTTTTAATTTACATGATACTTAATTATTAAGTTTATTATAACTAAATATTGTTTTCACATTTGAAAAATAATTTAAAAATTATTATATTTATAAAGGTTATAACCTTCAAAATTGATAAAAAATTTGAAAAATAATTTTTTGTTATTTCATTATTTAAATAAAACATATAAACTACTAAATGCCTAAACACTTGAATCATTAAACTCCTAAACTCCTAAATACTTAAACCATTAAACCGGTATACCCTAAATAATTAATCATAAATATCATTTTTATTTGTATTCATTATACTTTCAATATTCATTTTAATTATTTAATAGTTTATTTTTATAGAAATATTAATTGCAAAATAAAATTATGAATGAGACAAATATAATTTAAATAATTTAACTTCATCAAAAAAATATACAAGCTTATAAAAAGTATCAAAAATTTAAAAATAAAAAATTATTATTTAGTAATATATTTTACTTTGATTTTGAATCGTTTTAGGTTTTGCAAATATATTTTAATTAATATCTATCTTATTAATAATAGTTTAGTAATCTATTTTATGATCAGTATTATAATATCGATCAATAAAATTATTTATATTGAATTTACATGATATTTAATTTGTATGATTATAATAATTAAATATTGTATTAATATTTGAAAAAAAATTAAAAAATATAATATTTTCAATGGTTATAACCTTGAAAATGAGAAAAAATCATAAAAATAATTTTTTTGTTTTTTAATTATTTAAATAAAACCTATAAACCAGAAAATACTTAAATTACTAAACTCATAAACCCTAATACTACTGCACCACATACACATAGCGACAGATCACAGTGCACACGTGCACATATTCTCGTCCATTTTGGTGTAGCATTTAGAGGGGCCAGCAAGTCCTGGAAGCTAGTCAGAAGTATGGGCCACCAGCTTGTAGAGGGTCCCACTAGCAAGCCGAGATGATAACATTTAGAAAACTGACGAGACCGAGCAAAGTGGTCGGGAGTAAACCAAGGAGTAGCTAGTAGTTGGTCCCACTAGCCATATCACACAGAATAGAGGGCCACCCAACCGTCGCCCAACAGGAGTAGCGGGTAATCCATGATTAATTGGAGAGCCGTCAAAATCCAAAGAATCATTAAGAAGGGTCAGTAAGAAATGGAGTCCAGACCAGCCACACGGGAGTGAAAGATTCAAACTTGTAGTTTATGTTTGTAGTCTTAATTGTATTTTGGACTTTGTATGCACCATGTACTTGTAGAGACGGATCATGACATACTCACACACACAATCTAGTCTGTTCTCTATATAGCATGCAATGAGGGCAACTAGACCCATGAGTATCTCTAAGTGGAGCCCACTAATGTATTTTGTAAATACACATTAGGTGATGCTACACTCCCGGGAGCAGTAGAATATGGAATTTAGAGGTGAGAATTAATTAACAAAGTGTCGTAGATATGGACTTGTGGATTTATGGGTATTTAGTTTTACATGTATTCCATTGCATAGCAATGACATAGGGAAACGCTTTAAGTTGCATGTTACACACATGCACAATCTTATATTTTCATAGTTTTAATATGGTGCATCATTCAGGTTCCTCCAAAAGGCTTGGAAAAATCCGAATGGAAAGGACGTAGTGTGCATAATGACTCAATGCCAACTCTGAAGTCTGAGAATTCCATATGATTTTTTTTGTATTCGTATGCTTGGAATTATTAGGCATTATGTTTTTTTATTTATTTTATGCATAGAATCATTAAGGTGCATAGGATTTGGTGGGCTGGCCTAAATTAGTCAGCTTTTTAGTCTCTTGAAAGGTGTGTGACTAAATGATAAATAAAATGTGTATTTTCCAAAAAAAAACAAAAAAAACCATAAACCCTAAACTTTAAATCCTAAACCATAAGCCATAAACTATAACCCTAACCCATAAACCATAAATCCTAAATCTCATGTTTTGCACTTTTATAATCAAATGACTAAGTGTTAAATTTAAATTGAAATTCACAACTTTTAGGAATGTCACACATTTATCTTTTTGTATATGTAACACAAAGTCATGACTCAAGGGGTGAGTTATGGATTCAGTCTCTTTCTAGCTTTAGATTATTGTAGCATTAGCAATGGTCATGATTGTATATTTTGTCTCTAGAACACAAAATCATATATATGAGAATATGCCATAACTTGTGTCTCTCTATTGAACATATTGTTAAGACACTGAGAATGATCATGAATACATATTTAATCACTATAATACTGGGTCACAATATTGGATATGACCATAGCTTATGCATTTTATCTTTATATTGTAAATTCATTGCACTAGGAATGATTGTAACTTTGGACATTCCTCAAGAGCATTAGTCATAACCCTATAAATAGTTAAAGCTCGAGTACTACTGTTTATAACTTTCTATAGCTAAAATTATTGGGATTGGAAATAACATTATTTCTTTTTCATTTGATTTGTGACATCAAGTGTCAATATGCAAGAATAATATTTTGAGCAATGATTAAAACCTTTTATACATTTGAATATGATTCATTTACACATTTTTGGGTATTGTGAGCTTGTATACATAACTCATTTAATATAAAAAGAAAGAAATGATACTTTTCATATCCATGAGGATATAAAAAAAGGCTTAGGTAGGCCAATAAAATAAATTTTTTGATTCTTGATTGAAAAAGAGCCCATACTTCTTTCCCTGCTCAAACTGCCCTGGGGCTAGTTTGTTCTAATAGGCTTCAAGGTGGTTATTTTTTTAGAGGTGAACTATGTTTTAAAAAAATTGCTTTGAGTGTGTACATGAGAGATATTTTAGAAGAAATTACAATAATCAATATAAATAGAATACTCAACAACTAGCTATTTCAACACATAGGGGCACAACTTTGGTTTAGTCTGTTAGCGTACATGAGTCAAATTAACTTTGATAGCCCAGTGATTCAACATCAAATATGATGAGACATAATAGAGATAAAGTAAAAGCTCATATTATTTTGGTTAGAGCTTTAGGAATCATTCTAGAGTTGAGAGAGGAACAAAAAAAATTATTTTAATTATTCAATATAATTTTAATTTTTATTTTAATTATTTATCGGTTTATTTTTATAAAAATATTAATTACAAAATAAATTTTTAGTGAGACAGATCTAATTTAAATTAAACCAGTATCTCCTAAATAATAAAGAATAAATCTCATTTTTTTTTCATTTTAATTTTAAATATTCATAAATCTCATAAATCCTGAAACCCGTAAATACGTAAACCTTTTAATAGCTATATACTACTTAATAAATAATAAATCTTATTTTTATTTCTATTTATTATAATTTTAAATTTTCATTTTAATTATTTATAGTTTAATTTTTTAGAAAAATTAATTACAAGATAAATTTCGAATGTGACAAATATTATTTAAATAATTTATTTTAATAAAAAAAATATAAGCTTATAAAAAGAAGGCAAATTTTAAAAATAAAATATTATTATTTAGAAATATATTTTGATTTGATTTTGAATCATTTTATGTTATGTAAATATATTTTAATTAATATTTATATTATTAATAATAGTTTATTAATTTAATTTTTGATCTTTATTATAATATCTATCATTAAAATATTTTATATTGAATTTATATGATATAAAAATAGTAAGATTAATATAATAATACATGGTATTCACATTTCGAAATATTTTAAAAATTATTTTATTTTCAAAGGGTATAACCTTTGAAAATCAGAAAAAATCAAAAATAGAATTTTAAATTTTATTTACATAAATAAAACCTATAAACCACTAAATAATCAAACGATTAAACCTGTATACAATATATAATAAATCATAAATCTCATTTTAATTTATATTCATTATAATTTTAAATATTCATTTTAAATATTTATTAGTTTATTTTTTATAGAAATATCAATCACAAAATAAATAATGAGTGAGATAAATATAATTTTAATAATTTATTTTTAATGAAAAGAAAAATATAAGCTTATAAAAAGAAGTAAAAATTTAAAAACAAAAAATTATTATTTAGTAATATATTTAACTTTGATTTTGAATCATTATATCTAGGTTTTACAATTATATTTTAATTGCTATCAATCTTATTAAGAATAGTTTATTAATTTATTATTTGATAAATTTTATAATATCTAACAATAAAATCACTTATATTGAATTTAAATGTCTTATAATTATTAAGATTATTATAATTAAATAGTATATTTACATTTGAAAAATATTTAAAAATTATTATATTTTCAAAGGTTATAAACTTCCAAAATGATAATTTAAATATTAATTACAAAATATATAATGAGTGAGACAGATATAATTTAAATAACTTATTTTTTACGAAAAAAAGCTAATAAAAATAAACAAAATTTCAAAAATTTAAAATTTTATTTAGTAATATAATTCACTTTGATTTTGATTTATTTTGTGTTCTGCATATATATATTTTAATTAATATTTATCTTATTAATAATAGGATATTAATTTATTTTTTGATCATTATTATAATATATAGTAATACATTTTTTTATATTGAATCTACAACAAATATAATTATTAAGATTATTATAACTAAGTATTGTATTCATATTTTAGAACTATTAAAAAATTATTATATTTTTAAAGGTTATAACCTTTGAAAATCACGAAAATTCATAAAAATAAATTTTTTGTTATTTCATTGATTAAATAAAACTTATAAACACGAAAATGTGTAAACATATAAATCAATAAACTCATTAACCCTAAAACCACAATAAACTTAAACCATTAAATAGGTATACCCTAAATAATTAATGATAAATCTCATTTTTATTAGTATTCATTATAATTTTATATATACATTTTAATTATTTATTAGTTTATTTTTATAGAAATATAAATTAAAAAATAATCTAATAGTGAAACAAATATAATTTAAATAATTTTTTTTCATCAAAAAATATATAGGCTTAATAATGGATACAAAAATTTAAAAATTTAAAATTAATATTTCATAAAATATTTCACTTTGATTTTAAATCATTTTAGGTTTTGAAAATATATTTTAAACAATATTTATCTTATTAATAATTGTTTATTACTTTTTTATGATCATTATTCTAATATATTTCAATAAAATAGTTTATATTGAATTTATATGATATATAATTATTATGATTATTATAACTTCATATTATATTTAATTTCAAAAAAAAATTATAAATTATTATATTTCAAAGGTTATAACATTTAAAAATGAGAAAAAATAACAAAAATAATTTTATTTTATTTTATTTTTTATATAAAACCTATAAATCACTAAATGACTAAATTCTAAAATGACTAAACTCCTAAACCCCGAAGCCCATAAATACATAAAATATTAAATTAGTATAGTCCAAAATATAAATCATAAATCTAATTTTTATTAGTATTTATTATAATTTAAATATTCATTTTAATTATTTATCAGTTTATTTTAAGAGAAATATTAATTACAAAATAAATTATTAGTGCGACATATATAGTTTAAATAATTTTTTTTTCATTAAAAAAATGCGGATAAAAAAAGGCAAATTTTTAAAAATAAATAATTATTATTTAGTAATATATCTTATTTTGATTTTGAATCATTTTAGATTATACAATTATATTTTATTTTATATCATTCTTATAAATACTAGTTTATTAATTTATTTATTGATCATTATTATAATATCTATCAATAAAATTATTTAAATTCAGTTTACATTATATATAATTATTAAGATTATTATAACTAAATATTATATTCATATTTAAAAAAAAATTAAAATTATTATATTTTCAAAGGTTATAACCTTCATGAATTAAAAAAAATCATAAAATTAAATTTTTTGTTTTTTCATTCTTTAAATAAAAACTATAAATCATTAAAGGTCTAAAAAATTAAATCACTAAACTCCTAAACCACAAAACACATTAATATTTTAGAACTATTAAAAAATTATTTTATTTTCAAAGGTCATAACATTTGAAAATCACGAAAATTCATAAAAATAAATTTTTTGTTATTTCATTGATTAAATAAAACCTATAAATCAATAAATAAAACCTAATTGTGTAAACATATAAATCAATAAACTCATTAACCCCAAACCACAATAAACGTTAACCATTAAATATGTATACCCTAAATAATAAATCATAAATCTCATTTTTATTAGTATTCATTAGAATTTTATATATACATTTTAATTATTTATTAGTTTATTTTTATAGAAATATAAATTAAAAAATAAATTAATAGTTAAACAAATATAATTTAAATAATTTATTTTTCATCAAAAAATATATAAGCTTATAAATGGATACAAAAATTTAAAAAATTAAAATTAATATTTAGTAAAATATTTCACTTTGATTTTGAATCATTTTAGGTTTTGTAAATATATTTTAAACAATATTTATCTTCTTAATAATTATTTATTAATCTTTTGTATGATCATTATTATAATATATATCAATATAATTGTTATATTGAATTTACATGATATATATAATTATTAAGATTATCATAACTAAATATAGTTTTCACATTTAAAAACAATTTTAAAATTGTTATAGTTTCAAAGGTTATATCATTCAAAAATGTGAACAAATAACAAAAATTTTTTTTGTTATTTTATTTTTTAAATAAAACCTATAAACTACTAAATGCCTAAACACTTAAATCACTAAATTCTTAAATCCCAAAACTCCTAAATATATAATCTTTTAAACAAGTATATTTTATCTATTTAATAATAGTTTTATTTAATATCTATCTTATTAATATATTTTACTTTGATTTTGAATCATTTTAGGTTTTGAAATTAATTTTATTTAATATCTATCTTATTAATAATAGTTTATTAATTTATTTTATTAACGTCATCATAAAATCTATAAAAAAAATTATTTATATTGAATTTACATAATATATAATTATTTAGATTATTATAACAAAATAATATTTTCATATTTTAAAAAAATTTAAAAATTATTAAGTTTTCAAAGGTTATAACCTTTCAAAAAAAGAAAAAATAAAAAAATAATTTTTTTGTTATTAAATTTTTTAAATAAAATCTATAAACCACAAAATACATAAATCTTAATGACTAAACTCCTAAACCCCGAAGCCCATAAATACATAAGCCTTTCAATTATTATACTCTAAATAATAAATAATAAATCTCACTTTTATTAGTATTCATTATAATTTTAAATATTCATTTTAATTATTTATCAGTTTATTTTTATAGAAATATTAATTACAAAATAAATTATTAGTGAGACCGATATAATATAAATAATTTATTTTTCATCAAAAAAATATAATATCATAAAAAGAGGCAAAATTTTTAAAACAAAATATTATTATGGAGTAATTTATTTTAATTTAATTTTGAATAATTTTAGATTTTGCAATTATATTTTAATTTATATCATTCTAATTAATAATAGTTTATTAATTTATTATTGATCATTATTATAATATCTATCAATATAATTATTTATATTGATTTTACATTATATATAATTATCAAGATTATCATAACTAAATATTATATTCACATTTTTAAAAAAAGTAAAAATTATTATATTTTCAAAGGTTATAACCTTTAAAAATTAGATAAAATCACATAAGCCATAAACACTTAAATGACTAAACCCCAAAACACCTAAATATATAAACCATTAAACCTGTATATCCTGAATAATAAATAATAAATCTCAATTTTATTTGAATTCATTATAATTTTATATATTTATTTTAATTATTTATTAGATTATTTTAATAGAAAATAAATTACAAAATAATTTATGAGGAGGACAAATATAATTTAAATAATTTATTTTCAATAAAAAAATATAAACTTATAAAAAAAGCAAAATATTAAAAAAAAATTTATTTAGTAATATATACTTTGATTTTGAATAAATTTAGATTTTTCAAATATATTTTAAATAATATATATCTTATTAATAATAGTTTATTAATTTATTTATTGATCATTATTATAATATCTAGCAATGTGATTATTTATATTGAATTTAAATGACTTATATTTATTAAGATTATTATAACTAAATATTATATTTACATTTGAAAAAATTTTAAAAATTTTTATATTTTCAAAGGTTATAAGCTTCAAAAATTAGAAAAAATATAAAAATAAATTTTTAGTTATATCTTTGTTTAAATAAAACTTATAGACCACTAAATGCCTAAGAACTTAATTCTATAAACTCCTAAACACAAAAGCCCCTAAATACTTAAAACTTTAAACTCTTAAACCTTAAATATAATTTAAATAATTTATTTTTCATAAAAAAAATATAAGCTTATAAAAAAAAGCAAAAACAAAAAAAAATATTACTTGGTAATAAATTTTACTTTGATTTTGAATAATTTTAGGTTTTGCAATTATATTTTAATTTATATCTATCATATTAATAATGGAATATTAATTTATTTTTTGATAATTGATATCATATCTATCAATAAAATTGTTTATATTTAGTTTATATTATATATAATTATAATGATTCTTATTACTAAATATTGTATTCACATTTTTAAAAAAATTTAAAATTATTATATTTTCAAAGGTAACCTTTGAAAATGTGAAAAAATATAAAAAATAATTTTTTTATTATTTCATTGTTAAAATAAAACCTATAAATCACAAAATGCCTAAAAACATAAATCGCTAAAGTCATAAACGAAAAAACCTCTAATTACTTAAAATATTAAACTAGTATACATTAATAATAATTCATAAATCTCATTTTAATTTTTATTCAATATAATTTTAAATTTTTATTTTAATTTTTTATCAGTTTATTTTTATAGAAATATAATTACAAAATAAATTATTAGTGAGACGGATCTAATTTAAATTAGACTGGTATACCCAAAATAATAGAGAATAAATCTCAATATAATTTTTTTCATTATAATTTTAAATATTCATTTTTATTATTTATTTGTTTATTTTTATATAAATATTAATTAAAAAATAAATTATGAGTTAGACAAATATAATTTATATAAATTAATTTTCATGAAAAAAATATTGATAAACTTTTTAAAAGAAAAAAAAATTTCAAAACAACAAATTATTATATAGTAATATATTTTGATTCCTTCTGAATCATTTTAGGATTTTTATTATATTTTAATTGATATCTATCTTATTAATAATAGATTATTAATTTATTTTTTGATCATTATTATAATATTTATCAATAAAATTGTTTATATTGAATTTACTTGATATATAAATATAATGATTATTATAACTAAATATTGAATTCACTTTTGAAAAAAATTTAAAAATTATTATATTTTTCAAGGTTATAACCTTTGAAAATATCAAAAAATAATAAAAATAAGTATTTTGTTATTTTAATTTTTAAATAAAACCTATAAACCACTAAATGCATACACATTTAAATCAGTAAACTCCTAAGGCCCGTAATGCCTAAATACATAAACCATCAAACCGCTATATGCTACTTAATAATTAAGAAATTTAATTTATATTTCAATTTATTATTATTTTAAATATTCATTTTAATTATTTATAAGTTTATTTTGATATAAATATTTATTACAAAATAAATTATGAGTGTGACAAATATAATTTAAATAATTTATTTTTAATCAAAAAAAAATATACGCTTATAAAAGAAGTAAAAATTTAAAAATTAAAATTTATTATCCAGTAATATTTTTTACTTAAATTCTGAATCAATTTGGGTTATGTAAATATTTTTTAATTAATATTAATCTTATTATTAATAGTTTATTATTTTAATTTTGATCATTATTATAATATCTATAAATAAAATTGTTTATATTGAATTTATATGATATATAATTATTAAAATTATTATATCTAAATATTGTATTCACATTTCAAAAATTTTTTTAATATTATTATATTTTCAAAGGTTATAACCTATGAAAAATAATAAATATTATTATATATCATATATTATTATATGATATTATAAATATTTAAAATATTATCATATTTTACATATTATTATAACTAAATATTATTATATTATTATAACCTATGAAAATGAACAAAAATTACAAAATTATTTTTGGTTATTTTATTGTTTAAATAAAACCTATAAAACACTAAATGCCTAAAAACATAAATCGCTAAACTCCTAAACGAAAAAACTTCAAAATACTTAAACTATTAAATTGGTATACATTAATAATAAATCATAAATCTCATTTTAATTTTTATTATGTATAATTTTAATTTTTTATTTTATTATTTATCAGTTTATTTTATAGAAATATTAATTGCAAAATAAATTATTAGTGAGACAGATCTATTTTAAATAATTTATTTTTTATCAAAAAAAAATATATGCTTATAAAAAGAATCAAAATTTTAAAAACAAAAATTTATTATTTTGTAATATATTTTATTTTGATTTTCAATCATTTTAGTTTTTACAATTATATTTTAATTTATATCATTCTTATTAATAATAGTTTATTAATTTTTTATTGATCATTATTATAATATCTATTAATAAAATTATTTATATTGAGTTTACATTATATATAATTATTAAGAATATTATAACTAAATATTATATTAACATTAAAAAAAATTAAAATTATTATATTTTCAAACGTTATAACCTTCAAAAATTAAAAAAAAATCAAAAACTTTAATTTTTTATTTTTTTATTCTTTAAATGAAAACTATAACTCACTAAAGTCCTAAACACTTAAATCACTAAAACCCAAAACACCTAAATACGTAAACCATTAAACTAGTATATCCTGAATAATAAATAATAAATAATAAATCTCAATTTTATTTGTATTCATTATAATTTTAAATATTCATTTTAATTATTTATTAGTTTATTTTTATAGAATTATAAATTAAAAATAAATTATGTGGAAGACAAATATAATTTAAATAATTTACTTTTAATAACAAAAAATATAAACTTATAAAAAGAAGCAAAACATCAAAACAATTATTATTTAGTATTATATTTTACTTTGATTTGAATAAATTTATGTTTTGCAAATATATTTTAAATAATATCTTTCTTTTTAATAATAGCTTATTAATTTATTTTTTGATCATTAATATAATATCTATCAATATAATTATTTATATTAAATTAACATGATATATAATTATTAAGATTATCATAACTAAATATATTATTCACATAAAAAAATTTAAAAATTGTCATATTTTCAAAGGTTATAACCTTCAAAAATGATAAAAAATAACAAAAATAAATTTTTTATTATATAATTGTTTAAATAAAACATATAAATCATTAAATGCCTAAATAAATAAATCACTAACCTTTTAAACCCATGAAACCCCTAAATACTAAAACCTTTAAACTCGTAAACCTTAAATATAATTTAAATAATTTATATAAATATTAATTACATAATAAATTATGAGTGATACAAATATAATATAAATAATATATATGTGCTTATAAAATGATGCAAAAACTAAAAAAAATTATTATTTAGTAATAAATTTTACTTTGATTTTGAATCATTTTAGGTTTTTTAATTATATTTTAATTTATATCCATCATATTAATAATAGTTTATTAATTTATTTTTTGATAATTGATATAATATCTATAAATAAAATTGTTTATATTTAGTTGATATTATATATAGTTATAATAATTATTATTACTAAATATTGTATAAACAGTTATAAATAATTTTAAAATTATTATATTTTCAAATGTTATAACCTTTAAAAATTTGAAAAAATATCAAAAATAAATCTTTTGTTATTTTATTATTTAAATAAAACCTATAAACCACTAAATGCCTAAAAACATAAATTGCTAAACTCCTAAACGACAAAACCTTTAAATACTTAAACCATTAAATTGGTATACATTAATAATAAATCATAATTCTCAATTTAATTTTTATTAATATAATTTTAAATTTTTATTTTAATTATTTATAAGTTTATTTTTATAGAAATATTAATTAAAAAAAATTATTAGTGAGACAGATATAATTTAAATTAAACCGGTATACTCTAAATAATATATAATAAAGCTCATTTTTTTCTTTATTATTTTAAATATTCATTTTAATTATTTATGTTTATTTTTATATAAATATTAATTACAAAATAAAGTATAAGTTATACAAATATAATTTATGTAAATTATTTTTCAACAAAAAAAAATAGATAAACTAATTAAAGAAGAAAAAAACTAAAAACAAAAAATAATTATATAGTAATATATTTTGCTTTGTTTCTTAATCATTTTACGTTTTGTAATTATATTTTAATTGATATCTAACTTATTAATAATAGATTATTAAAATATTTTTTTATCATTATTATAATATTTATCAATAAAAATGTTTATATTGAATTTATATGATATATATATTTAATAATTATTATAACTAAATATTATATTCACTTTTGAAAAAAATTTCAAAATTATTATATTTTCAAAGATTATAACCTTTTAACATGAGAAAAAAATATATATTTTTTTGTTATTCTATTGTTTAAATAAAACCTATAAACCACTAAATGCCTAAACACTTAAATCACTAAACTACAAAATTCTGGTACCACTATATAGATAATCATTTAAATCGGTATACCCTTAATAATAATTAATATATCTCATTTTTATTTGTTTTAATTATAATTTAAAAAGTTATTTTGATTATTTAGTTATATATATATATATATATATTGATTATGAAATAAATTATGAGTTAAAAATATAATTTAAAAAAAATTATTTCTCATCAAAAAATAGATAAGCTTATAAAAAGAATAAAAATTTAAAAACAAATAATTATTATTTATTAATATATTTAGCATTGCTTTTAAAATATTTTAGGTTTTGATATTATATTTTAAGTAATATCAATGTTATTCATAATAAATTTAAATTTATTTTTTGATAATTATTAGAATATCTATCAATAAAATTATTTATATTGAATTTATATGATATATATATTATGATTATTATAAATAAATATTTATTCACTTTTTGAAAAAAAATTAAAAATTATTATATTTTCAAAGGTTATATAACCTTTGAAAATATCAAAAAATAATAAAAATAATTTTATTTATTTTATTTTTTAAATATAAACTATAAACCACTAAATGCATACACAGTTAAATCAGTAAACTCCTAAACCCTATAATGCAAAAAACATAAACTATAAAACTACTATATACTACTTAATAATTATTAAATCTAATTTTTATTTCTATTTATTATAATTTTAAATATTCATTATAATTATGTATTAGTTTATTTTTATAGAAATATTTATTACAAAATAAAGTATGTGTGAGACAAATATAATTTAATTAATTTATTTTTTATAAAAAAAATTTACGCTTATAAAATAAGTAAAAATTTAAAAATTAATAATTATTATACAGTAATATATTTTACTTTAATTTTGAATCAATTTGGGTTTTGTAAATATTTTTTAATTAATATCTATCCTTTTATTAATAGTTTATTAATTTAATTTTTGATCATTATTATATTATCTATAAATAAAATTGTTTATATTGAATTTATATGATATATAATTATTAATATTATTATAACTAAATATTGTATTCACATTTTAAAAAATTGTAATTATTATTATATTTTTAAAGGTTATAACCTTTGAAAATGATAATAAATTATAGAAACTTTTTTTGTTATTTTATTTTTTTATATAAAACCTATAAACCTACTAAAATCCTAAAAACATAAATCGCTAAACTCCTAACGACAAAACCTCTAAATACTTAAACCATTAAATTGGTATACAATAATAATAAATCTTAAATCTCATTTTAATTTTTATTGAGTATAATTTTTAATTTTTATTTTAATTATTTATCAGTTTATTTTTATAGAAATATTAATTACTAAATAGATTATTAGTAAGGCAAATCTAATTTAAATTAAACTAGTATCCCTAAATAATAAATAAGAAATCTTATATTTTTTTTATTATAATTTTAAATATTCATTTTAATTTTTTATTTGTTTATTTATATATAAATATTAATTACAAAATAAATTGAGTTAGACAATTATAATTTATATATATTATTTTTAATCAAAAATTTATAAATAAAGTTTTTAGAAGAAAAAAAAAATTTCTAAAAAAAAATTATTATATAGTAATATATTTTGCTTTGATTCTGAATCATTTTAGGTTTTATAATTATATTTTAATTGATATCTATCTTTTTTTAATTGAAATCTATCTAATTAATAATAGATTATTAATTTATTTTTTGATCCTTATTAGAATATTTATGAATAAAATTGTTTATATTGAATTTATATGATATATAAATATAATGATTATTATAACAAAAGATTGTATTCACTTTCAAAAAAAAATTAAAAATTATTATATTTTGAAAGGTTATAACATTTGAAAATATTAAAAAATAATAAATATATATTTATTGTTATTTTATTTTTTAAATAAAACCTATAAACCACTAAAAGCCTAAAAACATAAATTGATAAACTACTAAACGACAAAACCTCTAAATACTTATTCCATTAAACTAGTATAGATTAATAATAAATCATAAATCTCATTTTAATTTTTATTCAGTATACTTTTAAATTTTTATTTTAATTATTTATCAGTTTAATTTTATAGAAATATTAATTACAAAATAAATTTTTTGTTAGACAGATCTAATTTAAATTAAATCGGTATCCCTAAATAATAAATAATAAATCTCATTTTTTTATTATAATTTTAAATATTCATTTTAATTAATTATTTGTTTTTTTATATATAAATATTAATTACAAAATAAATTGAGTTAGACAAATATAAATTATATAAATTGTTTTTCATCAAAAAATTATAGATAAACTTTTTAAAAGAAAAAAAAATTTAAAGAAAAAATTATTATATAGTAATATATTTTGCTTTGCTTCTGAATCATTTTAGGTTTTATAATTATATTTTAATTGATATCTATCTTTTTTAAATTGAAATCTATCTAATTAATAATAGATTATTAATTTATTTTTTGATCCTTATTAGAATATTTATGAATAAAATTGTTTATATTGAATTTATATGATATATAAATATAATGATTATTATAACAAAAGATTGTATTCACTTTCGAAAAAAAATTAAAAATTATTATATTTTGAAAGGTTATAACATTTGAAAATATTAAAAAATAATAAATATATATTTATTGTTATTTTATTTTTTAAATAAAACCTATAAAACACTAAAAGCCTAAAAACATAAATTGTTAAACTACTAAACGACAAAACCTCTAAATACTTATTCCATTAAACTAGTATAGATTAATAATAAATCATAAATCTCATTTTAATTTTTATTCAGAATACTTTTAAATTTTTATTTTAATTATTTATCAGTTTAATTATATAGAAATATTAATTACAAAATAAATTATTAGTTAGACAGATCTAATTTAAATTAAATCGGTATCCCTAAATAATAAATAATAAATCTCATTTTTTTATTATAATTTTAAATATTCATTTTAATTATTTATTTGTTTATTTATATATAAATATTAATTACATAATAAATTGAGTTAGACAAATATAATTTATATAAATTGTTTTTCATCAAAAAATTATAGATAAACCTTTTAAAAGAAATAAAAATTTAAAGAAAAAAATTATTATATAGTAATATATTTTGCTTTGCTTCTGAATCATTTTAGGTTTTGTAATTTTATATTAATTGATATCTATCTTATTAATAATAGATTATTAATTTATTTTTTGATCATTATTAGAATATTTATCAAAAAAATTGTTTATATTGAATTTATATGATATATAAATATAATGATTATTATAACTAAATATTGAATTCACTTTTGAAAAAAATATAAAAATTTTTATATTTTCAAAGGTTATAACCTTTGAAAATATAAAAAAATAATAAAAATAAATATTTTGTTATATTAATTTTTAAATAAAACCTAAAAACCACTAAATGCATACACAGTTAAATCAGTAAACTCATAAGGCCCGTAATGCCTAACTACATAAACCATTAAACCGCTATATGCTTACTTAATAATTAAGAAATCTAATTTATATTTCAATTTATTATTATTTTAAATATTCATTTTAATTATTTATAAGTTTATTTTTATAGAAATATTTATTACAAAATATATTATTAGTGTGACAAATATAATTTAAATAATTTATTTTTAATCAAAAAAAATATACCCTTATAAAAGAAGTAAAAATTTAAAAATTAAAAATTATTATCCATTAATATTTTTTACTTTAATTTTGAATCAATTTGGGTTATGTAAATAATTTTTAATTAATATTAATCTTATTATTAATAGTTTATTAATTTAATTTTTGATCATTATTATAATATCTATCAATAAAATTATTTATATTGAATTTATATGATATATAATTATTAAAATTATTATAACTAAATATTGTATTCACATTTCAAAAAATTTTAAATATTATTATATTTTCAAAGGTTATAACCTATGAAAATTAATAAATATAATCGATATATCATATATTATTAAATGATATTATAAATATTATAAATATTTAAAAAATTATTATATTTTAAATATTATTATAACTTAATATTATTATATTATTATAACCTATGAAAATGACAAAAAATTACAAATTTTTTTTGGTTATTTTATTGTTTAAATAAAACCTATAAACCACTAAAGGCCTAAAAACATAAATCGCTAAACTCCTAAATGACAAAACTTATAAATACTTAAACTATTTATTTGGTATACATTAAAAATAAATCATAAATCTCATTTTAATTTTTATTAACTATAATTTTAAATTTTTATTTTAATTATTTATCACTTTATTTTTATAGAAATATTAATTACAAAATAAATTATTAGTGAGACAAATCTATTTTAAATAATTTATTTTTTATCAAAAAAAAATATATGCTTATAAAAAGTATCAAAATTTTAAAAACAAAAATTTATTATTTTGTAATATATATTATTTTGATTTTGAATCATTTTAGTATTTGCAATTATATTTTAATTTATATCATTCTTATTAATAATAGTTTATTAATTTTTTATTGATCATTATTATAATATCTATTAATAAAATTATTTATATTGAGTTTACATTATATATAATTATTAAGAATATTATAACTAAATATTATATTAACATTAAAAAAAAATTAAAAATTATTATATTTTCAAAGGTTATAACCTACAAAAATTAAAAAAAATCAAAAAATTTAATTTTTTATTTTTTCATTCTTTAAATAAAAACTATAAATCACTAAAGTTCTAAACACTTAAATCACAAAACCTCAAAACACATTAATACTTAAACTATTAAACTAGTATATTCTGAATAATAAATAATAAATCTCAATTTTATTTGTATTCATTTTAATTTTAAATATTCATTTTAATTATTTATTAGTTTATTTTTATAGAATTATAAATTAAAAATAAATAATGTGGAAGACAAATATAATTTAAATAATTTACTTTTAATAACAAAAAATATAAACTTATAAAAAGAAGCAAAACATCAAAAAAATTATTATTAAGTAATATATTTTACTTTGATTTTGAATAAATTTTCGTTTAGCAAATAGATTTTAAAAAATATATATCTTATTAATAATAGTTTATTAATTTATTTTGTAATCATTAATATAATATCTATCAATATAATTGTTTATATTGAATTAACATGATATATAATTATTAAGATTATCTTAACTAAATATAGTATTCACATATAAAAAAATTTAAAAATTGTTATATTTTCAAAGGTTATAACCTTCAAAAATGAGAAAAAATAACAAAAATAAATTTTTTGTTATATCATTGTTTAAATAAAACATATAAATCATTAAATGCCTAAATAAATAAATCTCTAACCTTTTAAACCCATGAAGCCCATAAATACTAAAACCTTTAAACTCGTAACCTTAAATATAATTTAAATAATTTATAGAAATATTAATTACAAAATAAATTGAGTGACAAATATAATTTAAATAATATATTTTTCATCAAAAAAAAAATAAGCTTATAAAATGATACAGAAACTAAAAAAAATTATTATTTAGTAATAAATTTTACTTTGATTTGAATCATTTTAGTTTTTTTAATTATATATTAATTTATATCTTACATATTAATAATAGTTTATTAATTTATTTTTTGATAATTGATATAATATTAATCAATAAAATTTTTTATATTCATTTTATATTATATATAGTTATAATAATTATTATAACTAAATATTGTATTCACAATTTTAAAAAATTATATAACTATTATATTTTCAAATGTTAGACATTTGAAAATTTGAAAAAATATCAAAAATAAATTTTTTGTTATATCATTGTTTAAATAAAAGCTATAAACCATTATTGCCTAAATAATTAAATCAATAACTTCTAAATCTCGAAAACCCTAAATAGATAAATTTTTTTAACAGGTATATCCTAATTAATAAATAATAAATCTCTTTTTTATTTTTTTCATTATAATCTTAAATATTCATTTTAATTATTTATTTGTTTATTTTTATATAAATATTACATACAAATTAAATTATAAGTTAGAAAAATATAATTTATATAAATTATTTTCACAATAAAATATAGATAAACTTATTAAAAGAAAAAAAAATTTAAAACAAAAAATTATTCTATAGTAATATATTTTACTTTATTTCTGAATCATTTTAGGTTTTGAAATTATATTTTAATTGATATCTAACTTATTAATAATAGATTATTAATTTATTTTTTAATCATTATTAGAATATTTATCTATAAAATTATTTAAATTTAATTTATATGATATATAAATTTAATAAATATTATAACTAAATATTGTATTCACTTTTGAAAAAAATTTTAAAATTATTATATTTTCAAAGATTATAACCTTTGAACATGTGTAAAAACAAAAATATATATATTTTTTTATTTCATTGTGTAAATAAAACCTATAATCACTAAATGCCTAATCACTAAACTACAAAGTCCCAATACCCCTATATATATAATCATTTAACCAAGTATCCCCTAAATAATAATTAATAAATCTCATTTTTATTTGTTTTCATTTTAATTTAAAAAATTCATTTTGATTGTTTAGTATTTTATTTATATATATATATTAATTATAAAATAAATTATGAGATAAAAATATAATTTATAAAAATTATTTTTCATCAAAAAATAGATAAGCTTATAAAAAGAATAAAAATTTAAAAATAAATAATTATTATTAAGTAATATATTTTGCTTTGCTTCTGAATTATTTTAGGTTTTGATATTATATTTTAAGTAATATCAATCTTATTCATAATAGATTTTTAATTTATTTTTTGATAATAATTAAAATATCTATCAATAAAATTGTTTATATTGAATTTATATTATATATATTTATTATGATTATTATAAATAAATATTTATTCATATTTGAAAAAAATTTAAAAATTATTATATTTTCAAAGGTTATAAACTTTGAAAATATCAAAAAATAAAAAAAATTATTTTTATTTTATTGTTTTTCTTAAATAAAACTTATAAACCACTAAATGCATACACGGTTAAATCAGTAAACTCCTAATGCCCGTAATGCCTAAATACATAAACCATTAAACCGCTATATACTTCTTAATAATTAATAAATCTAATTTTTATTTCAATTTATTATAATTTTAAATATTCATTTTAATTATTTATTAGTTTATTTTTATTGAAATATTTATTACAAAATACAGTATAAGTGCGACAAATATAATTTAATTAATTTATTTTTAATATAAAAAATATACCGTTCTAAACGAACTAAAAATTTAAAAATTAATAATTATTATCTAGTAATATATTTTACTTTAATTTTGAATCAATTTGGGTTTTGTAAATATTTTCTAATTAATATCTATCTTTATTTTAATAGTTTCTTAATTTAATTTTTGGTCATTATTATATTGTTTATCAATAAAATTATTTATATTGAATTTATATGATATATAATATTATTAATATTATTATAACTAAAAATTATATTCACATTTCAAAAAAGTGCAAATATTATTATATTTTCAAAGGTTATAACTATGAAAATGATAACAAATTATAGAAATTTTTTTTGTTATTTTATTTTTTTATATAAAACTTATAAACCACTAAAAGCCTAAAAACATAAATCGCTAAACTCCTACCGACAAAACCTCTAAATATTTAAACTATTAAAATTGTATACATTAATAATAAATCTTAAATCTCATTTTAATTTTTATTCAGTATAATTTTAAATTCATATTTTAATTATTTATCAGTTTATTTTTATAGAAATATTAATTACAAAATAAAGTATTAGTGAGACGTATCTAATTTAAATTAAACCTGATATCCCTAAATAATATATAATAATTAATAAATCACATTTTTTTATTATAATTTTTAATATTCATTTTAATTATTTATTTGTTTATTTATATATAAATATTAATTACAAAATAAATTATGAGTTAGACAAATATAATTTATATATATTATTTTTCATCAAAAAATATAGATAAACTTATTAAACGAAAAAAAAATTAAAAAACAAAAAATTATTATATAGTAATATATTTTTCTTTGCTTTTGAATCATTTTAAGTTTTGTAATTATATTTTAATTAATATCTATCTTATTATTAAAGGATTATTAATTTATTTTTTGATTATTATTAGAAAATGTATCAATAAATTTGTTTATATTGAATTTATATAATATATAAATATAATGATTAGTATAACTAAATATTGTATTCACATTTGAAAAAAATTTAAAAATTATTATATTTTCAAAGGTTATAACCTTTGAAAATATCAAAAAATAATAAAAATAATTTTTTGTTATTTATTTTTTAAATAAAACCTATAAACCACTCATTGCTAGGGGTGCTCATGGGACGGGACGGGATGGGGATTACAAATCTCCAGTCAATTCCCACAGTTCGAAGATTTTTTTTTGAAGATCCAGACCCATCCCATAGGTTGAAAATATCGGGACGGGATGAGAGGGAGATCGGGGATTTTGGGTAGGATAAAATGGTTCCGGGACGGAACGGAGTTAGGATATTTTTTTCAATTTATTTTCTTCAAACTGGCCAAGTTAGTTCATGTCGAAACCTTTTGTTTTACCATTTATCATTCCTTAGTTATGTATCTTTTAAACTCAAATTGGGCCAATTTTGTTTTGTCAAATAGGCTGAATACTACAAACGAGTTCCATTACCTTGTCAAAAGCTTTGATGTGTAGAAAAGGATAGAAATATTAAATAGAACGGGACTGAGTTGTGTGCTTAATTTGGTTCATTGTTTTTTTACAAGTTGTCTTTGTTCAACCAAGTGAAAGTTCACCATAATAGCAATACTATATTTTTATACAATTACTTAAAATATTAAGGAATAGCTAAAGATGACTACAAACATTTGTAGCAGCAATTATTACTTAAGTAATTGCTAAAATTAGGCAGCTTAATATAACAAAAAAATACAACTAATAACAACCATGATAATAATCATTTCAAAGGTCCATCCCAGAACAGCAACGAAAATCCAAACCCAATTAATTATCTCTTCAACAACTCCTCCCTCTTCTTCCTCCACTATAGAAGGACAACCAAAGATGAAAACGTGTTAATCATGTAGACATAAATTTCTAAGATGAAAGAGTAATAAAAAATAAAATATTACCTTATAAAATTTTATACACCCATTCAAAATTTAGTTGGCCAACTATAGTTAGAAGAATATTTGGATCTTGTGAACCCTCTAAAAATTGTAATTGAACCATATTTTTATTAAATTGAATGAATAAAATAAGTAAAAGTGAAATTAAAATTTACATGATTTGTATACTAACCTGATTCATTATCATCAAGGTCTTGAACTAATTCTTCAATTTCAATAGGTTTGTTTGAGCTTCTAAAGCAATCTTGTAGACATATGAGAACTTCAGCTGTAATAGTTGTTAAAGAACTCCTAAATTTATCTAAAGTTCTCACCCCAGTTCTAAATGTAGATTCGTAGGCCACAATAGATACTTGGATAGCCAATACATCACTTGCTACATTTTCCAAAGAAGGATACCTAACCTCATTTACCTTCCACCAGTTTAGAAGATCAAAATCAATTCTAATTTTTTCAAGTTTGTCCTCCAAGTACATATCCAACTCTTCCAAAGCTGCAACTACTTGTTCTTTCTCTAATTCAACAAAAAAAATCATCAACATAAGTATCATTACAATCAAAGAAATCATCATTTTTCTTCGACACAGTAGAAGAGAAATCATCTTCTTTTGATTCATCTTCATTTAAATCTTTATAATCATCCATCATCTCATTTAAAGCATTTATAACCTTTTTGACCAAATTTTTAGGCAATTTATCTCTATAATGATAAGTGTACTTAACCTTGAGATATTTGAGCTTATATCTAGGATTCAACACTACTGCTACAAAAAGCATAATATTTGTTGACTGAAGAGAACCCCAATATTTGTCGAATTTATGCCTCATTTTCATCCCCATTTCAGACACCATTGTATCTCTACTTTTTTCACAAAGCTCACTTTTTTTCAAAATTCGAATAATCTCAGAAAAATAAACTCTAGAGATAGAATATTATGAGCCAGAAAATTTACAAGTTACCTAATAAAAAGTTTTCAAGAAACGAGCCAAAATTTAGGCGTTTGTTCAGTCTCTCTCAATTGGAATATTTGAACCAAACTCCTTCAAAAACCATTTGTCTTTGTTCTCCAACTTATCAAATTCTTTTTGATATTTTATATCAATTTGTAGCACAAATAAGTTGAATTCCATCTTATAGGATAATCTAATTGCAGTGAAGATTCATATGTCAAGTTTGCTTCTTCAACACATAACTTAAACATATCTAATCTTTTAGGACTGCTCCTCACATATTTGACCACTCTTTTAATTTTTTGAATAGCACCCTCATCTACTGTAATTCCATCTCTGACAATTAAGTTTAGGATATGAGCACAACATCTCATATGAAAATGCTCACCTATCAAAGGTACAATATTTTTCTTGACAAGCCTTTTTTTCAATTGTTCAACTGCAACATCATTATTTGATGCATTGTCAACAGTAATGAACATCAACTATCTCAAACCCCATTCATTCATTCAAAACTCAATAGCATTTCTAATATTAACTCCAGAATGACTTTTAATTACACAAAAGTTCAAAAGCCTTTTATGTATATTCCATTGAGAATCAATGAAATGAACAGTCAAACATATATAAGACAAATTTTGAATGCTAGTCTAAGTGTCGGTAGTCAATGAAACTCTATAATAATGAGATGATAGGCTATCAAATAATTTCTTCTTTTCCTTCACAAACAAAGAAAAACAATCCCTCAATATAGAGTTCCAAGATGGAATTTTAAATTGAGGTTCAGATGTACCTTGACTTTCTTTTACAATTGGATTTGAAGAACATGCCGTAACAATATGAGGGTTCATGAAAGGATGATGATTGGATTTACCAGTACTTTGATCATTTGAGATGTGATCATGTTCAATTTATTATATTTTTGGTTTACCACTAGATTGTGCCATTTGCATTGCCATTAATTAATATGATAATTTAAGTATAATTACATATAAATATTTCAAACAAGCAAGCTCTACACAACTGACTGTAACACATTCAGCCCACTCATTCGGCCCAACCACAACACCACAAAAGAAAAAATATGTGAGAGAACGTGACGGGAAAAGTCAAAGTCAATAGATTTTCTCAGTCCCGATTCTTTCGGGACAAGACTTTGGGTCTGGTCGCGAATCTTCGAGTCCCGTGAGCAGCCATACTAAATGCATATAAAGTTAAATCAGCAAACTCTTAAACCCCGTAATACCTAAATACATAAACCATTAATAAATATTATATTTTTAAATATTCATTTTAATTATTTATTAGTGTATTTATTTAGAAATATTTATTACAAAATAAATTATGAGTGAGACGAATATAATTTAAATAATATATTATTTACATAATATAAATATATGCTTATAAATGAAGTATAAATTTAAAAATTAAATATTATTATAAAGTAATTTAAGTTACTTGAATTTTGAATCAATTTGGGTTTTGTAAATATTTTAAAATTAATATCTATCTTAATATTAATAGTTTATAAATTTAATTTTTGATTATTATTATAATATCAATCTATAAAATTATTTATATTAAATGTATATGATATATAATTATTAATATTATTATAACAAAATATTGTATTAAAATTTCAAAAAATTATAAATTTTATTATATTTTCAAATGATATAACCTATGAAAATGATAAAATATTATAGAAATTTTTTTTGTTATTTTATTTTTTAAAATAAAACCTATAAACCACTAAAAGCCTAAAAACATAAATCGCTAAACTTCTAACGACAAAACCTCTAAATAGTTACTATTAAACTGGTATACATTAATAATAAATCTTAAATCTCATTTTAATTTTTATTCAGTATACTTTTAAATTTTTATTTTAATTATTTATCAATTTATTTTATAAAAATATTAATTACAAAATAAATTATTAGTGAGACAAATCTAAATTAAAAATAAACCGGTATCCCTAAATAATAAATAATAAACCTCATTTTTTTTTCATTATAATTTTAAATATTCATTTAAATTATTTATTTTTTTATTTATATATAAATATTAATTACAAAATAAATTGAGTTAGACAAAAATAATTTATATAAATTATTTTTCATCAAAAAATTATTGATAAACTTTTTAAAAGAAAAAAAAATTCAAAACAAAAAATTATTATATAGTAATATATTTTGGTTTTTTTCTGAATCATTTTAGGTTTTGTAATTATATTTTAATTGATATCTAACTTATTAATAATAGATTATTAAATTATTTTTTTATCATTATTATAATATTTATCAATAAAAATGTTTATATTGAATTTATATGATATATATATTTAATAATTATTATAACTAAATATTATATTCACTTTTGAATAAAATTATTATATTTTCAAAGATTATAACCTTTTAACATGTGAAAAAATAAAAAAAAATATTTTTTTTGTTATTTTATTGTTTAAATAAAACCTACAAACCACTAAATGCCTAAACACGTAAATAACTAAACTACAAAATCCAGATACCCCTATATAGATAATCCTTTAAACCGGAATACCCTAAATAATAATTAATAAACCTTATTTTTATTTGTTTTCAATATAATTTAAAAAATTTATTTTGATTCTTTAGTTTTTTATTTATATATATATAAATTATAAATTAAATTATGAGTTAAAAATATAATTTATAAAAATTATTTTTCATCAAAAAATAGATAAGCTTATAAATAGAATAAAAATTTTTAAAAAATAATTATTATTAAGTAATATATTTTGCTTTGATTTTGAAGCATTTTAGGTTTTGATATTATATTTTATGTAATATCAATCTTATTCATATTATATTTTTAATCTATTTTTTGATAATTATTATAATATCTATCAATAAAATTATTTATATTGAATTTATATGATATATAATTATTATGATTATTATAAATAAATCTTGTATTCACTTTTGAAAAAAATTTAAAAATTATTATATATTCAAAGGTTATAATCTTAAAAAAAGACAAAATAATAAAAATAAATTTTTAGTTATTTTATTTTTTAAATTAAACCTATAGACCATTAAATGATTTCTTACTTAAATTAGTAAGCTCATAAACTTCGATACCCCTAAATACATAAACATTTTAACATCTATATACTACTTAATAAATAATAAATCTCATTTTTATTTCTATTTATTATAATTTTAAATATTCATTTTAATTATTTATAGTTTACTTATTTAGAAAAATTAATTACAAAATAAATTTCGTGTAAGACAAATATTATTTAAATAAATTAATTTTAATCAAAAAAAATATAAGCTTATAATAAGAAGGACGAATTTAAATATTAAATATTATTATTTAGTAATATATTTTGATTTGATTTTGAATCATTTTGTGTTATGTAAATATATTTTAATTAATATTTATATTATTAATAATAGTTTATTAATTTAATTTTTGATCATTATTATAATATCTATCATTAAAATTGTTTATATTGAATTTATATGATATATAATTAGTATGATTAATATAATTAATCTTAGTATTCACTTTTCTAAAAATTTTAAAAATTATTTTATTTTTAAAGGTTATAACCTTTGAAAATAATCAAACCATTAAACCGGTATACCACATATAATAAATCATAAATCTCATTTTGATTTGTATTCATTATAATTTTAAATATTCATTTTAATTATTTATTAGTTTATTTTTTATAGAAATATTAATTAGATAATAAATAATTAGCGAGAAAACTATAATTTTAATAATTTATTTTATATCAAAAAAAATATAAGCTTATAAAAAGAAGTAAAAATTTAACAACAAAAAATTATTATTTATAATATATTTTACTTTGATTTTGAATCATTATATATAGGTTTTGTAATTATATTTTAATTGCTATCAATCTTATTAAGAATAATTTATTAATTTATTATTTGATCAATTTTATAATATCGAACAATAAAATTACTTATATTCAATTAAAATGTCTTATAATTATTAAGTTATTATAACTAAATATTATATTTACATTTGAAAAAAATTTAAAAATTATTAAATTTTCAAAGGTTATAACCTTCAATTTATTAATTATTAAGTAGCATATAGCAGTTTAATGGTTTATGTATTTAGGCATTATGGGGTTTAGGAGTTTATTGATATAACTCTGTATGCATTTAGTGGTTTATAGGTATTATTTAAAAAATAAAATAACATAAAATTTATTTTTATTATTTTTTCATATTTCCAAAAGTTATAACCATTTAAAATATAATAATTTTTAATTTTTTTTCAAAAGCGAATACAATATTTAGTTATAATAATCATTATATTTATATATCATATAAATTCAATATAAACACTTTTATTGATAAATATTCTAATAATGATCAACAAATAAATTATAATCTATTATTAATAAGATAGATATCAATTAAAATATAATTACAAAACCTAAAATGATTTAGAAGGAAAGCAAAATATATTAATATATAAGAAATTTTTGTTTTGAAATTTTTTCTTCTTTTTATAAGTTTATCTATATTTTTTAATGAAAGATATTATATATAAATTATATTTGTCTAACACATAATTTATATTATAATTAATATTTAATAAAAATAAATGAATAAATAATTAAAATGAATATTTTAAATTATAATGAAAAAAATAATATCGAGATTTATTATTTATTATTTAGGTTATACTAGTTTAAAGGGATTATCTTTTTAGGGTTTTAGAGATTTAGGAGTTATTGATTTAAGTGTTTAGGCATTTAGTGGTTTATAGGGTTTATTTAAACAATGAAATAACAAAAAAATTATTTTTGATATTTTCTCACATTTTCAAAGGTTATAACCTTTGAAAATATAATAATTTAAAATTTTATAAAAATGTGAATACAATATTTTGTAATAATAATCATTATAATTATATATAATCTAAACAAAATATAAAGACTTTTATTGATAGATATTAAATCAATTATCAAAAATAAATTAATATGCTATTATTAATATGATAGATATAAATTAAAATATATTTGCAAAACCTAAAATTATTAAAAATCAAAGTAAAATTTATTACTAAAAAATATTTTTTTTATTTAGTTTTTGCTTCTTTTTATAAGGTTATATATTTTTTTGATGAAAAATAAATTATTTAAATTAAATTTATATCACTCATAATTTATTTTGTAATTAATATTTTAATATATTATTTAAATTATAATAAAGTTTACGAGTTTAAAAGTTTAAGTATTTAGGGTCTTTTGTGTTAAGGAGTTTAGTGATTTAATTGTTTAGGGATTTAGCGGTTTATAAGTTTTATTTAAACAATGATATAACATAAAATTTATTTTTTTTATTTTTTCTAATTTTTTAAGGTTATATCCTTAGAAAATATAATAATTTTTAAATTTTTTTCAAATGTAAATAGAATATTTATTTATGAGAATCTTCATAAATTTAAGTCATTTAAATTCAATATAAATAATTACATTGCTAGATATTATAATAATGATCAAAAAATAAATTAATAAACTATTATTAATAAAATAGTTATTATTTAAAAAGTATTTGAAAAATCTAAATTTATTCAAATCAAAGTAAAATAAATTACTAAATAATAATCTTTTTTAATGTTTTGCTTTTTTTATAAGTTTATATTTTTGTTATTTAAAATAAATTATTTAAATTATATTTGTCTTATTCATAATTTATTTTGTAATTTATAATTCTATAATAATAAACTAATAAATAATACAATGAATATTTAAAATTATAATGAATACAAATAAAATTGAGATTTATTATTTATTATTCAGGATATACCGGTTTAATGGTTTAAGTATTTAGGTGTTTTGTGGTTTAGGAGTTTAGTGATTTAATTTTTTAGACCTTTAGTGATTTATAGTTTTTATTTAAAGAATGAAAAAACAAAAAATTTAATTTTTTGATTTTTTTTTAATTTTTGAAGGTTATAACCTTTGAAAATATAATAATTTTTAATTTTTTTTAAATGTGAATATAATATTTAGTTATAATAATCTTAATAATTATATATAATGTAAATTCAATATAAATAATTTTATTGATAAATATTATAAAATGATCAATAAATAAATTAATAAACGAGTATTTATAAGAATGATATAAATTAAAATATAATTGTAAAATCTAAAATGATTCAAAATTAAAATAAGCTATATTACTAAATAATAATTATTTATTTTTAAAAATTTACCTTTTTTTATAAGCATTTTTTTTAATTAAAAATAAATTATTTAAACTATATATGTCGCATTAATAATTTATTTTGTAATTAATATTTCTATAAAAATAAACTGCTAAATAAGTAAGGTGAATATTTAAAATTATAATGAATACTAATAAAAATTAGATTTATGATTTATTATTTGGATTATACTAATTTTATGTTTTAAGTATTTATGGGCTTCGGGGTTTAGGAGTTTAGTCATTTTAGAATTTAGTCATTTAGTGGTTTATAGGTTTTATATAAAAAATAAAATAACAAAAAATTTATTTTTTTTATTTTTTCGCATTTTTGAATGTTATAAACTTTGAAAATATAATAATTTATAATTTTTTTATGAAAGCAAATATACTATGAAGTTATAATAATCATAAAAATTATAGATCATATAAATTCAATATAAATTATTTTATTGATATATAATATAATAATGATCATATAAATGAAATAAATAATTATTAATAAGATAAATATTGTTTAAAATATATTTTCAAAACCTAAAATGTTTCAAAATCAAAGTGAAATATTTTACTAAATATTAATTTTAAATTTTTAAATTTTTGTATCCATTTATAAGCCTATATATTTTTTGATGAAAAATAAATTATTTAAATTATATTTGTATCAATAATAATTTATTTTTTAATTTATATTTCTAAAAAATAAACTAATAAATAAATAAAATTTATATTAAAAATTATAATGAATACTAATAAAAATGAGATTTATGATTTATTATTTAGTGTATAACTTTTTAATTGTTTATGTTTTTTGTGGTTTAGGGGTTAATGAGTTTATTGATTTATATGTTTACACATTTAGGTGTTTATAGGTTTTATTTAATCAAAGAAATACCAAAAAATTTATTTTTATGAATTTTCGTGATTTTCAAATGTTATAACCTTTGAAAATATAATAATTTTTTAATAGTTATAAAACATGAATACAATATTTAGTTATAATAATCTTAAAAAGTATATTTGTTGTAAATTCAATATAAAAAAATTTATTAATATATATTATTATAATGATCAAAAAATAAAATAATTAATTATTATTAATAAGATAGATATTAATTAAAATATATTTGCAGAAACCAAAATAATTCAAAATCAAAGTATATTATATTACTAAATAAAATTTTAAATTTTTGAAATTTTGTTTATTTTTATAAGCTAATTTTTTTTTCATAAAAAATAATTTATTTAAATTATATATGTCTCACTCATTATTTAATTTGTAATTAATATTTCTATAAAAATAAACTAAAAAATAATTAAAATGAATATTTAAAATTATAATGAATACAAAGAAAAATAAGATATATTATTTTTTATTTAGGTTATATAGGTTTAATGGTTTAAGTATTTAGGGGGTTTTGGGGTTTAGGAGTCTAGAGATTTAAATGTTTAGGCATTTAGTGGTTTATAAGTTTTATTTAAATAATAAAATAATCTTAATAATTAAAAGACATTTAAATAGAATATAAGTAATTTTATTGTTATATATTATAAAAAAGATCAAATAATAAATTAATAAATTTTTATTAATAAGATTGATAGCAATTAAAATATATTTGCAAAACCTGTATATAATGATTCAAAATCAGAGTAAAATATATTATTAAATAATACTTTTTTGTTTTTAAATTTTTACTTCTTTTTATTAGCTTATATATTTTTTTGATTAAAAATAAATTATTAAAATTATATTTGTCTAACTCATTATTTATTTTGTAATTAATATTTCTATAAAAATTAAACTAATAAATAATTAAAATGAATATTTAAAATTATAATGAATACAAATTAAACTGAGATTTATGATTTATTATATGTGGTATACCAGTTTAATGGTTTGATTATTTAGGGGTTTTTTCTTTTAGGAGTTTATCAATTTATCTTTTTAGGTATTTAGTGGTTTATAGGTTTTATTTATATAATAAAAATAAAAAAAAAATTTAGATTTTTTTTTGATTTTCAAAGGTTATAACAATAAAAAATAAATTAATATTTAAAATTTTTTGAAATGTGAATATAATATTTAGTTATAATAATATTAATAATTATATATGATATAAATTCAATATAAATAATTTTATTGAAAGATATTATAATAATGATCAAAAATTAAATTAATAAACTATTAATAATAAGATAGATATTAATTAAAAAATATTTACAAAAACCAAATTGATTCAAAATTAAATTTAATAATATTATTGGATAATAATTTTTTATTTTTAAATTTTTACTTCTTTTATAAGCGTATATATTTTTTTTATTAAAAATAAATTATTTAAATTAAATGTGTCGCACTCATTTATTTTGTAATAAAAATTTCTATAAAAATAAACTAATAAATAATTAAAATGAATATTTAAAATAATAATAAATTGAAATATAAATTCAATTTATTAAGTAGTATATAGCGGTTTAATGGTTTATGTATTTATGCATTACGGGCTTTAGTAGTTTGCTGATATAACTGTGTATGCATTTAGTGGTTTATTGGTTTTATTTAAAAAATAAAATAACATAAAATTTATTTTTATTATTTTTTCATATTTCCAAAGGTTATAACCTTGAAAATATAATAATTTTTAAATTTTTTTCAGAAGTGAATTCAATATTTAGTTATAATAATCATTATATTTATATATCATATAAATTCAATATAAACAATTTTATCGATAAATATTCTAATAATGATTGAAAAATAAATTAATAGACAATTATTAATAAGATAGATATAAATTAAAATACAATTACAAAATCTAAAATTATTCAGAAGGAGTGCAGAATATATTACTATATAAGAAATTTTAGTTTTTAAATTTTTTATTCTTTTTATAAGTTTATCTATATTTTTCGATGAAAAATAATTTATATAAATTATATTTGTCTAACTCATAATTTATTTTGTAATTAATATTTATATAAAAATAAACAAATAAAAAATTAAAATGAATATTTAAAATTATAATGAAAAAATTAATATTGAGATTTATTATTTATTATTTATTATTTGGGGTTACCGATTTAGAAGGATTTTTATTTATTATTTAGGGTTTTAGAGATTTAGGAGTTATTGAATTAAGTGTTTAGCCATTTAGTGATTTATAGGTTTTATTTAAAGAATGAATACTAAAAAAATATATATTTTTTATTTTTTCACATTTTCAAAGGTTATAACCTTTGAAAATATAATAATTTTAAATTTTATTTCAAAAGTTAATTCAATATTTAGTTATAATAATCATTATATTTAAATATCATATAAATTCAATATAAACAATTTTATTGATAAATATTCTAATAATGATCAAAAAATAAATTAATAATCTATTATTAATAAGATAGATATCAATTAAAAAATAATTATAAAACCAATAAAGATTAAGAAGCATAGCAAATTATATTATTATATAATAATTTTTTATGTTTTATTTTTTTTTCTTTTAATAAGTTTATCTATATTTTTTTGATGAAAAATAATTTTTATATATTATATTTGTCTAACTCATAATTTATTTTTTAATTAATATTTATATAAAAATAAACAAATAAATAATTAAATTGAATATTTAAAATTATAATTAAAAAAATGAGATTTATTATTTATTATTTAGGGTATACCAGTTTAATTTAAATTATATCTGTCTCACTAAAATTTTTTTTTGTAATTAATATTTCATTAAAAATAAACTGATAAATATTTAAAAAAAATATAAAATTATATTGAATAAAAATTAAAATGAGATTTATGAATTATTATTAATGTATACCAGTTTAATATTTTTATTATTTAGATGTTTTGTCGTTTAGGACTTTAGCGATTTATGTTTTTAGGCATTTAATAGTTTATTGGTTTTATTTAAACATTGAAATAACAAAAAATTTTTTTTGATATTTTTTTACATTTTCAAAGATTTTTAAAAATGCAAATACAATATTTAGTAATAATAATCAGTATAATTATATACAATATAAACTAAATATAAACAATTTTATTGATAAATATGATATCAATTATACAAAAATAAATTAATATGTTATTATTATTATGATGGATATAAATTAAAATATAATTGTAAAACCTAAATTTATTCAAAATCCAAGTAAAATTTATTACTAAATAATTTTTTTTTTAGTTTTTGCTTCTTTTTATAACCTTATATGTTTTTTTGATGAAAAATAAATTATTTAAATTATATTTGTATCACTCATAATTTATTTTGTAATTAATATTTTTATTTAATTATTTAAATTATATTTAAGGTTTATGAGTTTAAAGGTTTAAGTATTTAGGGGCTTTTGTGTTTAGGAGTTTATATGTTTAAGTGTTTAGAAATTTATGGTTTATAAGTTTTATTTAAACAATCATATAGCAAAAAATTTATTTTCATTATTTTTTTTAATTTTTGAAGATTATATCCTTTGAAAATATAATAATTTTTAAATTTTTTCAAATGTAAATATAATATTTATTTATAATAATCTTAATAATTATAATTCATTTAAATTCAATATAAATAATTATATTGCTAGATATTATAATTATAATAAAAAAAATTAATAAACTATTATTAATAAAATAGTTATTATTTAAAAATTATTTGCAAAATCTAAATTTATTAATATCAAAGTAAAATATATTACTAAATAATAATTTTTTTTAATGTTTTGCTTTTTTTATAAGTTTATATTTTTGTTATTAAAAATAAATTATTCAAATTATTTTTGTCTTACTCATAATTTATTTTGTAATTTATAATTCTATAATAATAAACTACTAAATAATTAAAATGAATATTTAAAATTATAATGAATACAAATAAAATTAAGATTTATTATTTAGTATTCATGATATATCGGTTTAATGGTTTAAGTATTTAGGTGTTGTGTGGTTTAGAAGTTTAGTGATTTAATTGTTTAGACCTTTAGCGATTTATAGTTTTTATTTAATGAATGAAAAAACAAAAAATTTAATTTTTTGATTTTTTTTAATTTTTGAAGGTTGTAACCTTTGAAAATATAATAATTTTAATTTTATATAATGTGAACTCAATATAAATAATTTTATTGATAGATATTATAATAATGATCAATTAATAAATTAATAAATTAATAAATTTGTATTTATAAGGATGATATAAATAAAAATTATATTGTATAATCTAAATTGATTCAAAATCAAAATAAGATATATTATTAAATAATAATTTTTTATTTTTAAAATTGTGCTTGTTTTTATAAGCATTTTATTTGATGAAAAATAAATTATTTAAATTATATATGCCTGCACAAATAATTTATTTTGTAATTAATATTTCTTTAAAAATAAACTGATAAATAATTAAAATGAATATTTAAAATTATAATGAATACTAATAAAAATGAGATTTATGATTTATTATTTAGACTATACTAATTTAATGATAATTTTAACAAAATATATGCATTTAACTATGAATTTTTCCCTAGCTATTTGGGCTGGGGATAATTTCCATTGCTAATCTATACTAATTTAATTTTTTTTATATATTATCTGTTTAAATATTTTATATAATATATATATATAAGGTTTGTCATGGTCTATGGATGAGCCTTCCGTTGAAGACACCTTCTCCTCATATAATTATAAAAATAAGATATTATAAATAAATAATTTCAAATATATATACAAATACAAATACAAATTTATATTAATATAAATAAAAATAACTATTTTTATGATTATAAAATTTTTTAAAAATTATACATCATATATTTCTAAAATATTTAATTACAAAATTTTAATATTTGTATTAAAAAAACATTAAATTATTATTTATGTAATTATAATCATTATTTAAGTTATTTTAATTAATAAATGAACATACATAAAAATCACTACTAACAAAAAGCTAAAATAATTAATTTTATGATTAAATAGAAAAATTATAAAACTATTTGAATTAACAAATAAACAAGTAAATATTTATTTTATTTAAAGGTAAATATATATTTTTATGATTATAGAAATCTTTTAAAAAAAATAATTACTAAGAGATTTGAAAGTTTTGAATTATATAAAAAATTTCAAACTTTTATTAAAATTTAAAAGAAAATAAATTCATATTTAAAGATTAATACATAAATATTTTAATTACTTCAAGAAAAATTTTGTTGATTTAATAAATAAATATCTCAATGTTGTTATTAAAAGAACACTTCAAGTATTTTTTAGGATTTAAAATGAGTTATTTAAAATATTACTAAAGAAATTTTTTTGTCCTAAAAATACTTAAAATTATTTTTAGCCGTATAAACACTTTTGAAAAGTATTACGAAATTGACCCTAAGTTGATTTGAATTCAATTTTTATTTTTTGTCCCTACTGAATTTATAAGAAATAAATAATTGAGTAAGAGCTTTACTATTAGCTTTTAATATTCTATTTTTATAAAAATAATAAATATAACTTTTTTTAATGATATTATCACTATAAATAATTTTTGAAATTTTATAAATTATATCAAATAATATGAAATTTAATGCCTTTATAATTATTTCATATTATATTCATAAAAAATAAATTGAATTCTTAAAAAAGTATAACCATTATATATATATATATATATATATATATATATATGAAATACTATATTATAATATACTTTTTTTAATTTATGAAATAATGCATTTATTTTGACTTTTTAGATTTTCGAGTGTAATTCTATTCCCACTCTCATCTTAATGTTGTGCTCAGAAGATGTTGCTATACAGTATGAAGTAGTTACTTTTCTTAAAAATTGAGACCTCAATTATTTTTTTAGTTATTATTAATAGAAATTTTGATCTTGGCCTTTATTTTCTTATTTGGACCAATTATTTTTATCGTTGCAAGTAGGTGTGATTGGAAATTTGGTTCACTCATCTCCAAACATTAAGAATGAAGTTCTATCGGCTAGGGCATTGCAGCTTGTTATCTGTTTGCTTAGGTCCTTCCATTTGTAGCATTTTTTGGAAAACTAAATCTCTATTCATTATGTATCTGATCAAATTCTATTTTTATATCATTATCCATAGTTACTATCTAAATTTACTTTGATTTACTATAATTTTGCTATTTAAATTTGCTTTTAATAATTCTCTAAAGGTTTTTCCTGATAAATAGCTCATGTTGCCATGAGAGACAGAGGGAAGCTTCTTTATCACTAGGACAATTTGTGGCAACTAATTCAGATTGCAAGGTAAGCATATGTTGATTTTTCCTTCACTTAGATTATTTTCAAGATTGAGATAAATCATAATATGAAAATTTTTGAGATTACTTTTTGTTTGGATTCATGTTTTGCACTTTAAAAAAGGATGTCATAGTAAAAAGAAGTGCTCTAATAAAATTTTTATGTATTCTTGTATTCATGTATTAAATAAATAATATAAAAACTATATTGTATAATGTAGTACCTTTGAAAGGTCATAGATTCTATATACTTTCACCATTTGTCATTGATTATGGACATCAGATCTTGTATCACAGGTCTAGAGTTTTGATGAAGTGACATAGTCCTTGGGGCACTCTTATGAACATTTTATCATGGGTATGAGTGTCTAACTAGTTTTGCATGGCATGGTCGTGTATGGCATGAGACCATGGGTTTTGCTGAGCCACATTTAGTGGCCTTATATGCCATTTGTGGTTGTGGTGTGGGCAAGCCCAATGTGCTACTTGTGACCCATTACTCTTGCCTAAGAATTGTTTGTGCTAAGGTCATGGTCGGACCATTCTGACTCATTAACCAAGACAATGCATGGTCAGAGCTACTTAGGTCCTAGGCATGAGTTGTTTTTGGGAACTCATGACTCATGACCTAATTACTTGTTTAATATTTTTATTTACAAGATAAGTTTTGTTTGTTGCCTATGAAAAGATTTATATTATTGATATATTTTTTATGAGCATAGATTGATACATTCTATGCAATTTTTTCCCTTAAACTTAATACATTTGAATCTAATTAATATTTTTTTTCAATGAAAGTTGAAATGCAAGACATCTTTTTATATTTTTATATTTTTTTTGGAATAATGATAACATATGTTCATAAAAAATTAATTCTATTTCACAAAAGAAATAATTTTTAATCTATTAAATATGAGAGTGTCATAAAAAAGTTAAAATATCTTGTAATTATCTAATTTTATATTACATATATTATCTGTATAAATAGTTTAATAAATTTTTTATAATAAGTTTATATCATGTTGTATTTAACATACTTAGACATGTGATAAGCTATGAAAGATTGAGATCTCTTTCGAGGTTGATGAACATTTTGCACTTGTTTCTCACACTATATTTGAGCTCCTCTTTGTTTTGATAGTAAATCCATCATAATTCTTTATTTATAAGAGAGTCAATTTAGTCTTTTGAAAAATGTTAAATATAATGACATTTGAGGAGATAGTGATTTATATATGAACATGTGTTGATAGAATATATTATTTTTGTTGATTTTTTTATTTTTTTTTATTTTGGATACTTTTAAAGAGATTACTTAATTTGAGCTGCACTAATTATTTTTCTCCATTATATAAGAATCTTAGTTATATGACATTTTGATTATCGAGTGTTTATTTTATTTTTTTTGTATTTTAATTGCTAACATAATATTAGATGTATGGATATATATGTGAGTTAGAAATTACATATCCTAGAAGGTCGTTCACCACTATTTGTAATAACAAAAGAAATACAAGATAGCAGGTGCGTGCACAATATGGGCAACAACTTCTTGCATAAGGGTAGTATGCATGCACAATGTGTGATAGGAGGCATGCATAGTCACCTACAGATGCATGGTGGTGGTGCACAACATGCTGAGGTGATGACTCATCGAGTATTTTGATTTTATTTTGATTTTGATTTTGAATTTGTTTTTGTTTTTTGAAATGTTTTTACTGTGAAATGACAATTTTTGTGTTTGTGTTGATATTGTTTGAGCCTTAGAATTGTTGCTGTTTGAGCCTTAAAATTGATGTAGTTTGAACTTGTGCCGAGAAGAGGAGAGCCATATAAGACCAAAAGAATGCCAAATTACTTCCTTTACTGTGAGCCAAAACAAATTGATGCAACCACTCTTCCAGTTGTGGTGCTTGTTTTTGGTGTTTGTTTGTTTATTAAGGTGGACATTTTGATGCGGGTGCTGGCTGCTCAACTACAACAACAATGGTGCATGATGGACAGGCAAAGCTCCCTTCTTTTTCTTCCATTTTGCACCAGTTGTTTGCTCAGTTGATTCTCATTTGATTTTGTTGCTTCCCTCTATATTTCACCTTACATTGAGTGTCAATTATTTCATGTGTTAGTATTCTTGTTTAAAAAAACAACTTGATAATTAGTTTGTGTATCGTTTTATGTATCTAGTTAATTGATGGCATCATATCATTTTGCTAGGTTTGAGTTGTTGGATATGGTGAAGAAATATTCGTCTTCATTTGGGAAACATGGGACACATAAGTGTGGTGTCTCAGAATAATGAAATGAGTTAGCTAATGGGGTTGGAGTCAGACACTTGGAGGCTCCAGTGAGTGTCTTGATCCTTAATACTGAAGGGAAAAACGTGGTGTTGGACTCGGACGTGGGATTGGAACATGTTCGATGATAAGTACTATTTCATATATGCAACCCCTAAAAAGAATGAAAAGATATCAGTAAAGTACATAAAATTGGGAGATAAACTTGTTGTAGATGCTTTAGCTACTAGATTTGGTCAATCAGTGAATCTAGAAATTAAGTAATATTTTCTTTCGCATGTGTTAGGGTTTCTTTTGTGTTTAGAGTTGCCTTCATTAGTTTATAATATTGTGGCTTTGATCCGTGATTTCAATATTGATAATTATGTTGCTGAAGAAGTTCAAAATAAATTTATTGAAAAGTACCATATGTAATACAATAACATCAGTCCTATATGGAGTGACAGTTAGCGGCCTCAATGAGACAGATAGCACACAGAGTTCCAGTAGAGAAACAACTCATAAGAGGCTAGCACAAATGCATCAGCTAATGATGAGGATGATGATTTTATTTTTAATGATTATATACCTATGTTATGTTTTTGCTTTAACTATGTAACAATTATATCAGAATAATTTCTGAAATTCTTCTGCTTTTTGTTAATTATAAAAAATTGTTTAGAGTATATGTTTTTATTCAATTTAATATAAAAATTTAAAATTATGTAATCAAATTTTTAGTAAAAAATTGTAAAAATAGCTTTGGAATGAAAATAGTTAGAGAATATTTCCTCGCTAATTAGCTAGGGAATTATATGTATGTATCTAGTAAGAAAATTATTAATTACTATTCATAATTAAGATCAAAATTAGCAAGGAAAAAAAATAAGTAGCTAGGGAATTTTTATGGTTAAAAAAATTCTAAGGAATTATATTCTGATTAATATTATGTGATGAGCACTTTAGCTTTGGATAATTTCCGTCATTATTCCTTTTTAGCAATGGAAAAAGCCTATATAGCTAGTGAAATTTCTCTAGCTATTTGGGCTTTTTCTTGGAGTGTCTTTATATCTATCTAATATGTCTATCTATCTGTCAATCTATTTATCTATTAATCTGTCTATCTATCTATTAATTTTTCTATCTATCGATATGTCTATCAATCAATCAATCAATCTATCTGTCTATCAACCAATCATTCTATCTATCTACGTATCTATCTATCTATTTATACATATATCAATAAATCTATCTGTCTATCTATTAGTCTATCTACTTGCTTGGCTGTCTTTCTGCCTATCTATCTATCTATCTATCTATCTCTATCTATTTGTCCATCTATCTATCTTTATATAAGTCTATCTATTTATCTATTATTCTAACTATCATTTTTTTCACAATATATATAGCAATTTGTCTATCTATCTGTTTATCTATATGTCTATCAATCTATTGATCTATTTGTCTTTCTATTTGTTTATCTATCAATCTATGAATCTGTCTATTAATTTATTTATGAAACTGTCTATATATCTACCTATCAATAGTGTGTCTATATGTTTGTCTAACTATCTATTTATTTGTCAAACTTTCTCTGTTTTTTAATCTATCTTTCTTTATGTGTGTTTGTCTGTTTATTTGCTTATTTGTATGTGTCTGCCTGCCAACCTGACAGTTTGCCTTCCTACGTGGCAATCTACCTGCCTGACTAACTGACAGATTGTATGTCTGTCTATCTATATATATGTCTACCTATTTGTCTATGTGTATATTTATATGTTTTTCAATATGTCTGTTTGTCTATCTATCTATTTGTCTATCTATCTGTCTATCAATCAATCAATCTATTTATCTATCTAATTATCTATCTATCTATCTTCTCTCTATTTGTCTATCTATCTATCAATATATCTGTCTATCTATCAGTCTTTCAATCATTCAATCAATCAATCAATCTATCTATTTATCTATCTATCTGTCTATCTATCTGTATATCTATCTGTCTATCTATTTATCGATATGTCTATCTATCTATCCATCTATCTCTATCTCTCTATCTCTCTATATGTCTAGCTATCTAGCTATCTATCTTTATCTTTCTATATAAATTTTTATTTGTATATCTATTAATCTATATACATGTCTATATATCTATCAATCTATATGTCTATCTATATGCCTATCTATCTATCTTTCTATATATCTATATATCTATCTTTCAGTCTCTCTATTTGTCTATCAATATTTCTATCTATCTATCTATCTACTTATTTATTTATCTATCTGTATGTCTATCGATAAGTTTATCTATCTAACTAACTATCTACCTATCTATCTAACATTCAATCAATCATTTTATTTGTCTATCTTTCTGTCTATCTATCTATCTATATGTCTCTATATCTATCTATCAATCTACCTATTTGATAATCTTTTAATCTATCTATCAATCTATGTGTCTTTCTATCTATCTGTCTATGTAGGTACATGTCTATTTATTTGTCCATCTATTTGTTTATCTATCTGTCTATCAATCTATGTATGTATGTATTTATCTATCTATATAAAAATATATCTATCTATCTATCTAACTATCAGTCTGTCTGTCTTTCTATCTATGTATCTATTAATCTGATTATTAATTACTCTATTATTCTATCTATCATTCTTTCTATCAATCTATCTAGCTATATTTCTATCTAGTTCTCTATCTATATGTCTATATATATATATATATATATATATATATATATATATATATATATATCTATTTATCTTTCTATTTATCTATTTATCTATCTATCTATCTTTATATCTATGTATATAACTATTTATCAATAAGGCTATTTATCTATCTATCCATTTATTTATCTACTTATCAAATTGTCTATATATCTACCTATCTATAGTCTCTTTGTGTGTTTGTTTGTCTTCCTATTTATTTGTATGTCTATCAGTTTGTTTGTCTGTCTCTTTGTCTATCTATCTGTTTACCTATCTATCTATCTATCTATCTATTTGTCTGTGTGTATGTATGCCTGACTATCTGCCTACCTAACTAACTGACTAACTGACTAACTTTCTATCTATGTGTATGCCTATCGATCTATTTGTCTATCTATCTATCTATCTATTGTATCTGTCTGTGTGTTTGTCTATTTTTCTATCTGTCTATCTATCTATCAGTGTGTGTGTGTGTGTATCTACCTATCTATCTATCTATTTATCTATCTATCTTTCTTTCTCTTTATATATATCTATCTAGCCATTAATATATCTATCTATCTATATATCTATCATTTATAAATCTATCTATCTATCTATATATCTATCTTGTCTATTTATCTGTCTATCTATCTATCTATGTATGGGTCTGTCTGTTTATCTATCTATATATATTTCTATCAATATATCTTTCTATCAATCAATTAATCTATCTATCTATCTATTAATCAATCATTCTATCTATCTATCTATCTATTAATCAATCATTTTATCTATCTATCTACCTGTCTATCTATATGTCTATCAATTTGTCTATCAATCTATCAATCTATTTATCTATCTATTTATCTTTATATCTTTGTATCTATTTGTCTATCTACCTGCATGTCTATCTATCCTTTTATCTATCTATATTTCTATCTGATTTGTCTATCTATCTATCTATATGTCTATCTGATCTTTATATCAATCTATATATCATTTTTTTATAAATTTATCTAGCTATTTATATATCTATCAATCTATTTGTCCTTCTATTTGTCTATCAATCTATGAATCTATCTATTAATCTTTTTATCAAACTGTCTATATATCTACCTATCTGTAATCTATCTTTATGTTTGTCTGTCTGTCTGTTTATTTGCATATCTGTCTATCTATTTTTTTATCTATCTTTCTGTCTATTTGTCAGTGTATTTGTTTATTTGTCTGTGTATCTGGATTCCTACCTGATTGTTTACTTGCCTTACTAACTAACTAACTGATTGTATCTCTATCTATCTATATATTTATCTATCTAACTCTCTATCTATCTATTTTTATATTTTTCAATCAGACTATCTATCTTTCTGTCTATTAGTCAGTGTATTTGTTTATTTGTCTGTGCATCTGGATTCCTACCTGATTGTTTACTTGCCTTACTAACTAACTAACTTATTATATCTCTGTATATCTATATATTTATCTATCTATCTATCTATTTTTATGTTTTTTTAATCTGACTATCAATTTAACTATCGATTTGTCTATCTGTCTATCAGTTTATCTACATTTCTAACTCTCTAGCTATCTATCTATCTAGCTTCTTTCTATTTGTCTATCTATCTATCTATATATATGTCTATCTATTAGTCATTCTATCCGTCAATCTATTTGTCTATCTATCTATCTATATGTATATCTGTATATCTATATATCTATCTATCTATTTGTCTATCTATTTGTATATATACATGTCTATCTATCTGTCTAGCTATTTATCTACATATCTTTCTTTCTTTCTATCTGATTATCTAGTTGTTTATTTATTTATCTATCTATATGTCTATATATCTATCTATCTATATGTCTATCTATCTGTCTATATATATATCTATCTATTTGTTTATCTATATGTCTATTAATCAATAAATCTATTTATGTGAATATCTATCTATCTATCTATCTATCTGCGTGTCTGTCTGTCTATCGATATGTCTATCTATCTATCTATATCTCTATCTATTTAACTATAAATAATCATTATATTTATATATATATATATATATATCTATATGTCTATCAATATATCTATCAATCTATCTCTCTGTTGTCTATCATTCTACCTATTTGTTAATCTTTTTGTCTATCTATTTATCTATCTATATATCTTTATATATATCTATATATCTATCCATCTTTCTGCCAATCTATTTGTTCATTTATCTGTCTATCTATCTATCAAACTATCTATGTATATATCTATCTATCTATATATTAATATATCTATCTTTCTATCTATCTGTCTATCAATCTATCTATTAATTTTTCTATCAATCTCTCAATCATTCTGTCTATCATTCTTTATATCAAATTATCTAGCTATCTTTCTATCTATCTATTTATCTATATGTCTATATATATATATATATATATATATATATATATATATATCTATTTATCTTTTTAATTGTCTATTTATCTATCTTATGATTTATCTATCTATTTATCTATTTATATCAAATATCTGTCTATCAATATGTCTATATATCTATCTGTCAATCTATCTATCTATATATCTATTTATATATCTGTTTATCAATATGTCTATATATCTATCTATCTATCAATGTGTTTATTAATCTATTTATCAAACTATCTATATATCTACTAATCTATAATCTCTATATTTGTTTATTTGTCTGCCTATTTATTTGCATGTCTATCTGTCTATTTGTCTATTTTCTTGTCTGTCTAACTACTGGTCTGTGCGCCTACTTACATGACTGTCTACCCACCTACCTACCTAACTTACTGACTGACTATCTTTCTAACTTTCTGTATGTCTATCATTCTATTTGTCAATCTATCTATTTGTTTGTTTATTTTTCTTTCTGTCTGTCTATCTATAAGTGCCGATGTCTATCTATCTATCTATCTATTTATCTGTCTATCTATCTGTCAATCAATCAATCTATCTATCTATGTTTCTATCTATATGACTATTTATCTATTAATGTATCAATCAATCTATCAATCTATCTTTCTAATTTTTATCAATCTATCTATCTATCTATCATTATATCTATCAATTTGTCTATCTATCTTTCTATCTATATATCTATCTATCGATATGTCTATCTATCAATCAATCAATTTATCTATATATCAATGAATCATTCGATCTAAATATCTACCTGCCTATCTATCTGTCTATTTATCTGTCTATCAACCAATCTATCTATCTATCTATATATCTTTCTATCTTTTAATTATTTGTATATCTACCTGCCTGTCTATTTGTCCTTCTATCTATCTATCTATCTATCTATCTATCTCTCTATCTGTCCATCTTTATGTCTATCTATTTTTTTATCTATTTGTCAATAAATCAATAAATTATGATTTCTTTCCATTAATCTAGCTTTTTGTCTATCTATCTATGAATCTTTCTATTAATCTCTTTATCAAATTGTTTATATATCTACCTATTTGTAAACTATCTATATGTTGTCTATTTATTTGTATGCCTGTCTATTTTGTTGTTTGTCTCTCTTTATGTATGTTTGTCTATCTATTTGTCTATTTTTCTATGTGTCTACCTGCCTACCTGACTATCTACATGTCTATCTATATATCTATAGATTGTATGCCTATATATCCAATTGTATGTCTACCTTTTGTCTAACTATCTATCTATTTGAATGTTAATCAATCTATTTGTCTTTCTATCCGTCTATTTATCAATCAATCTATATGTCTATCTATCTATCTATATATCTAACTATCTATATTTATATCTATCTATATATCTATCTTTTTTCTATTTCTCTATCTATCTATATATCTATCTATCTATAAGTCTTTCTATCTATCAATCTATCTGTCTATCATTCTATCTATATGTCTATCTAACTGTCTATATATATATATATATATATATATCTGCCTATCTATCTATATATCTATCTGTATATCTATATTTCAATCTTTCTATCTATCTATATGTCTATCTATCTATCGATTTATCTATCTATTTGTTTATCGATATGTCTATCTATCTAACTATCAATCTATCAATCGATCTTTCTAACTATCAATCAATCATTCTATTTGTCTAACAAACTATCAATCTATCTGTAAATCAATCTATCTATCAATCTATCATTTTATCTATCTATCTATCAAATTATCTATCTATCTGTCAATCTATATGTCCATCAATCTATCTCTCAATTTGTCTATGAATCTATCTATGTATCTGTCTATCTGTCTATATATCAATATATCTATCTATCCATCTATATATGTATCTGTCTATCTGTCTATTAATCTATCTGTGAATCTCTATATCATTCGGCTTATCATTCTTTCTATCAATATATTTAGATATTTTCTATCTATTTGTCTATCTATATTTGTATATATCATTATATCTATATATTTAAATTTCTATATATATATATATATATATCTATCTATCTATCTATTTATCTCTCTTTCGAATTATCAGTCTATTTATATGTCTATCTATCTGTCCATCATCAATCTATCTATATATTAGTATATATATCTATCTATCTATCTAACTATATATAAATCTATATATCTATCTATCAATATGTTTATATATCTATTTATCAATCTGTATATTAATCTATTTATCAAACTGACTATATAACTACATATCTATAATCTTTCTATGAGTTTGTTTGTCTGCCTATTTATTTGTATGTCTATATGTTTATTTGTCTATCTATTTGTCTAACTATCTATTTGCTTGTCTTTCTATCTATTTGTCTGTGTGTCGGCCTGCTTGATTATCTACCTACCTACCTAACTGACCGACTAACTATCTTTCTGTCTATATGTATGTCTATCAATCTATTTGTCTATATCTCTATCGTTTTTCTTTTTTTCTATCTGTGTGTTTGTTTATCTATTTGTATGTATGTCTATCTATCTATCTATCTAATTTTCTGTATGTCTGTCTATCAAATTATCTGTCTATCAAACTATCTGTCAATCAATCAATCTATCTAACTATCTTTCTTCTATCAATCAATATATATATCTATCTGTATATTTGTCTATCTATGTGTCTATCTATCTTTCTATCTTTTATCTATCTATCTATCAATCTATCTATCTATATATCTCCATGTCTTTTTAATGTCTGTCTATCTGTCTATCTATCTATCAGTATATCTTTCAATCTATCAATATATTTAACTATCTATTTATATTCTATCAATCTATATAAGTATCTTTTTTTTAAGGTTTATTTTATTAAAACTTATACCCTCTCTTTTAGCGGAGGAATACCATTTTTACAAGCTATAAAACTACCCTTTGCCCCCTTACACCCTTTTAAATTACAAAAAAGAAATCTCTAAATTCTACCATTCTAGGTACACTTTATGGAAAGCATAAGAGATGATCTCTTAATCTTTTAAATGCTGTTTTGTTATGGCATTTTCTTCTTTTCCCAAGTCCTTTAGATGCTAATTGTTCTGTTCTTCTGAAACGTAAGATACAATTTATGTTCTTCTTCTACCCCCCTATTCTGATTGCTTGTTCTGCATGCTCTTTAGTCCTTTCCCTTCTCACATTTCAGCAACTCTTTAACCTTCTCCTTGCTAGCATACACCCTGCACCAAATACAAACAAAACACCAAAAAACTAGCTACCTCTTACCTTATACCTTACCATACTGCTGCCTTTCCCTAGCCTTCTTCGTACTCCATTTTAAAGTAAGCTTCAGACTTTTTATAAACATAAACTGACATTTTTATAAACATAGACTAACATAACTTCAAATTCACAACTTTTCCAACTTCCTCCCTCATCCGTAAAAATGTCCATGAATACCTACAAATCATAACAAACCAGTAAACTACACAGCACATCACAATCATTTCCTTTCCCGGACAGTCTATCTCTTGCCTTTGCTGTCTTTTTTCTGATATATAAGCTGTATTCCTGTAGGATAGAGACAAAAAACCAAACAATATATACACTTTATGGGAATCATAAGATATAATTTCTGCTCCTCTTCTCCCCCCCTATTCTGATTGCTTGTTCTGCATGCTCTTTAATCCTTTTCCTTCTCACATTTCAGCAACTCTTTAACCTTCTCCTTGCTAGCATACAGCCTGCACCAAATACAAGCAAAACACCAAAAAACCAGCTACCTCTTACCTTATACCTTACCATACTGTTGCCATTCCCTAGCCATCTTCGTACTCCATTTTAAAGCAAGCTTCAGACTTTTTATAAACATAAACTAACATTTTTATAAACACAGACTAACATAACTTCAAATTCACAACTTTTCCAACTTCCTCCCTCATCCGTAAAACTGTCCATGAATACATGCAAATCATAACAAACCAGCAAACTACACAGCACATCACAATCATTTCCTTTCCTGGGCAGTCTATCTCTTGCCTTTGCTGTCTTTTTTCTGATATATAAGCTGTATTCCTGTAGGATAGAGACAAAAAACCAAACAATATATATATTCTGTTATCCCCTTAGACTTGTGCCCAATTGCCTCTCCAAGTTCCTACAAATCCTAACATATGGATAAGCCATTTTATCCAGCTTAGCTATTCCAACGAATTTATTGGGAATATCATTCCCATTAAATTCTTGTGTGCCCCTTTGTATACCCTCTTTTTCCAACTTGTCTGCTAATGTATTAACCTCCCTATAAATATGTGAGATTGTGGCCTCCAGCTCTTCCATTAATTCTCTTATATTTTCCATATCTACCTCATGTTTCCACATTTGTAATCTATTTGAAGCTAGCCCCTCTAGTAGCTTAGAATCCACCTGAATTTGTATCTTCTTAAGATTTAAACTTTTACAAATCTGAAGTCCCCTGAGCAAGGCCTGTATTTCAGAGTGTAAGGCTGAATTAGACTTATTTTTCATAGTAAATGCTTTAAAAATCTTGCCTTGTGCATCCCTAATCACTCCCCCTCCACCCGCTATTCCCATATCTCTATATCTCTATCTGTTTTTCTTTTTATCTATCTGTGTGTTTGTTTATCTATTTGTATGTATGTCTATCTATCTATCTATCTAATTTTTTATATGTCTGTCTATCAAACTATCTGTCAATCAATCAATCAATCTATCTATCTTTCTTCTATCAATCAATATATATATCTATCTATCTGTATATTTGTCTATCTATCTGTCTATCTATCTTTCTATCTTTTTATCTATCTATCTATCTATCTATATATCTCTATGTCTTTTTAATGTTTGTCTATCTGTCTATCTATCTATCTGTATATCTTTCAATCTATCTATATATTTAACTATCTATTTATAATCTATCAATCTATATAAGTATCTATCTATATATCAATCTATCATTCTATTTGTCTATCTATAAATCATTCTTTCTATCTATATATCTGTAAATCTATCTATCCATCAATATTAATATCTATTTATCTATCTATCTTTATATCTATCTATATATATATATATTTTTATTTGTCTTTCTATCGATATGTCAATTTATCTATCTATCTATCTATATATAAGTCATTTGTCTATCTATCAAATTTTATATATTTCTTTCTATTTGTCTATCTATATTTCTATATATGTCCATGTATCTATCTATCTATCTATATATAGATCTATTTTTATATCTATATATTAATATTTTGGTCTATCTATCTTTCTATATATATGTCTATCAATCTTTCTTTCAATCTATCTATCTATGTGTCTATCAATCTGTCTATAAATCTGTCTATCATTATTACTATCAATTTACGTAGCTATATGTCTATCTATCACTCTATCAATATGTCTATCAATCTATTTATCTATCTATTTGTCTTTCTATTTGTCTATATATCTATCTCTCTTTATTTATCTATCTATCTGTCTGTCTGTCTATCTATCTGATTAATGTATCAATATATTAGTCTATTTATCTGACTAATAATCGGTATATCTATATATCAATATGTCTATAAATCTGTTTATATATCTATCTATCTATCTATCTATTAATCTAATTTTCAAACTATATATATATTTTTATGTTTCTATCAGAAGTGTGTCTCCTTATTTCTCTGTCTATTTTTATATTTGCCTGTCTGTCTATAAGGTTGTATGTATGTCTATCTATCTGTATGTTTGTTTGTCTATGTTTATTTGTTTCTATGTCTGCCTACATGCATGACTATTAGCCTCCTTAACTAACTAACTGACTAACTATCTATCTATATCTATATATCCATCAATTTATATATCTATCTATCTATTTGACTATTTTTTAAATGTCTCTGACTATCAATTTTTCTATCTGTCTATCAATCTATACACACACACACACACACACACACACACACACACACACACACATATATATATATATATATATATATTAATATATATATCTAACTATCTATATATCTTTCTATATTTCAATCTATATATATGTCTGTCTGTGTTTCTATCAATCTATCTTTATATCTATCAATCTATTTTCTATATAAATGTTTATCTATATTTCTATCTATCTATCTATCTAACTATCTATCTATATGTCGATCTATCTATTTATCTATCTAGCTATATATCTAACTATCAATCTGTATATCTATGTGTCTATCTCTAAATCAATCATTCTGTCTATCGATCTATTTATCTTTTTATCTCTCTATCTATTTGTCTATCTATTTATCTATCTATTAGTCTTTATATCTATCTATGTACGTGTCTATCTATCTATCTATATATATGTCTATCTATCTATCTATCTATATATCTATCTATCTATCTATCTGTCTATCTATGTGTCTATCTATCTATCTATCTATCTACATATCTATTTTTTTATCTATTTGTCAATCTTTCTATCTATCTGTATATCTATTTTTTTATCTATCTGCCAATCATTCTATGTATCTTTCTATTTATTATGTATGTATCTATCTTTGAATATATACATCTAACTATCTATATATCTATGTATGTATCTATCTACATGTCTATTTATCTATCTATCGATATGTAAATCTTTATATCTATTTGTCTATCTGTCTATCTATCTATCTATCTATATTTCTATCGATCAATATGACTATGTATATTTCTTCTATTTGTCTATTAATCTGTCAATCTTTCTATCGATCTATATGAAAATCAATCTCTCTCTCTATCTATTTAATTATCTATCTATTTTTCTATATATAAGTATATCTATTTGTCAATCCTTCTGTCTACCTTTCTATGTTTCTATCTGTCTTTATAAATATATAACTATCTTTCTATCTATCTGTCTATCTATCTTTCTATTTAGCTATCTTTCTCTATAATTGTCTTTCTATTTGTATATCTATCTATCTATGTATTTGCCTATCTATCTGCATATCTATCTATATATCTATCTATCTATCTATTTGTCTAATAATATGCTAATCTATCTATCTAACTATTTGTCTATCTATTTGACTATCTAATTGTCTATCTATTTATCTATCAATCTATGTAAATATCTATCTTTCTAGCTATCTTTCTTTCTATCAATTTATCTATTGATCTATCTATCAATATATCTATAAATTTGTCAACAAACTATATATATATATATATATATATCTATCTATCTATATATCTTTCAGCCTGTCTACCTACCTATCTATCTATTTGTGTGTCTATCTATTTGCCTATTAGTCTATCTATCTATTTGTTCATCTATTTGTTTGTCTGTATGTTTGACTATCTATTTACCTTTCTAATTTGTCTATTTGTCTATCTGTTTGTATATCTGTATATCTGTATATCTATCTATATCTATCTATCTTTCTTTCTTTCTTTCTTTCTTTTTGTCATATAATATATCGATCTATTTGTCTTTCTAGTTGTCTATCAATCTGTCTATCTATATATTTGTCTATTTATTTATTTATCAATATGCATATCTATCTATCTATCAATCATTAGATCAATCTATCTATGAACTCATCTATCAATTTTTCTATCAATATGTCTATCAATCTATTTATCATTAAATCATTCTATCTATTTATCTATTTTTCTTTCTTTCTTTCTTTCAATATGTCTATAATTCATCTATAAATATGTCTATCTATCTTATTTGTCTGTCTGTCTATCTATCTATCTATCTATTTATATACCAATCTATTTGTCAATAAATCTGTTTATTTATCTATCAATGTATCTGTCTATCTATAAATCTATCCATCTATTTATCTTTCTATCAATCTATTAGTCTATCTATCTATCCATCAATTTGTATACCTATCTATCTATGTAACTAACTATCTGTCTGTATATCTATAAGTCTATTTGTCTATCTATCTATGTTTCTATCAATTTGTCTATTTATCTATCTTCTATCTATATGTCTATCTATTTATATATCTATCTATCTATCAATCTGTCTATCAATCTATCTATCATTCTATCTATCTATGTGTGTGTGTGTGTGTGTGTGTGTATATATATATATATATATATATATATATATATCTGTCTATTTGTCTATCAATCTTCCTACCAATCTATCTATAAATCTATGCTTCTATTTGCTTTTCTATATCTTTATCTATATATCTATCTATTTGTTTATCTATTTGACTATCTATCTGTCTATATATCTATCTATATGTTTATCTATCTTTATATCTATCAATCTATCAATCTTTTATCAATCGGTCTATCAATTAATCATTCTATCTCTATTTCTTTCTCTCTATCTATCTATCTATCTATCTATAAATCTGTCTATATATTTATATATCTATTTGTTTATCTTTCTATCTTTATATTGATCTGTCTCTTTGTTTATCTTTCTGTCTGTCTATCTGTCTATCTATTTGTGTATCTATCTATCTTTCTGTATGTATATCTATCTAACTATCTATTTATCTATCTATTTGTATATTTATTTATCTATATATATTGATATCTATATGCCTATATATATGTTGATTTATCTATCTCTCTATCTATCTGTCGATATATCTATCTGCCTATCAATTTATCATTCTATATATATTTCTATCTTTCTATCTGTCTATCTATCTATATATCTATATATCTATATATCTATCTATATTTCTATCAATCTATCAATCTATCTGTATATTATTCTATCTATCATTCTGTCTATCAATATATATATCTATCTCTCTATCTATTTATCTATCTATATATCAATCAATCTATCTATCTAACTATCTGTATATCTATATGTCTATTAATCTGTCAATCAAAAATATGTATCTATTTATATTTCTATCGTATATCTATCTTTCTACCTATCTATATATCTATCTATATATCTATCTCTAAATCTATCTATATATTTGTCTATCTGATTGTTCATCTATCTTTATATCTATCTGTCTATCAATCTGTCTATAAATCTATCTATCTATATGTCTATCAATCAATGATTCATCTATCTTAATATCTATATATCAATTAATTTATCTATTTATTTTTTTGTTTATCACACTATCTATTTATTTGTATATCTATATGTCTATCTATCTATCTGTATATCTATCTATCTATTAATCTGTCTATCAATCTATGTATCTATTTATCTTTCTATCTGTCTATATATATATATATATTTATCTATGTTTATATCTATTTATCTATCAATCTGTCTACAAATTTATCTAAAAATCTATCTTATTATCAATGATTCTATTTATATATCTATCTATCTATCTATCGATAAATCTATCAATCTATCTATCTTTCAATCAATCTATTTATTTATCTTTTTGTCTTTCTATCTATTTATCCGTCTATCTACCTATCTATTTGTCTGTTTATCTGTCTAAGTGTGAATCAATCAATCAATCTATATATCTACCTATAAAGTTGTCTACCTATATATTTGTCTATATATCTATCTATCTATTTATCCATCAATCAATATATCAATCTATCTAATTATCTAACTATCCATCTATTTCTATATATATATATATATATAAATATATATATATATATATATATATATCTATCTATCTATATGTCGATATATCTATCTATATGTCGATATATCTATCTATATGTCTATCAATCTAACTATCTCCTATCTATCTTTCTAGGTATATATCTATCTAATTATATATCTGTCTATCTATCTGTCTATTATTCTATCTATCAATATTGTCTATTAATATATCTATCTATCTATATATCTATTTATTTATCTATCTGTCTATCAAATAATCTATCTATCTATATATCTATATGTCTGTCTGTCTGTCTATCAGTCTATCTATCAACCTATATATTAATCCATGTATCTTTATGCCTTTCTATCTATCAATCAATATATGTATCTATCTATCTATCTATCTATATTTTTGTCTATCTAGCTGTCTATTTATCAATCAATTAATATATCCATTTATCTATCTATTATTTCTTTATGTATCTGTTTATCTATCTTTATATCTATATGTGTATGTGTCTATCTATCTTTCTATCAATCAATCAATCAATCTATCGATCTATATGTACATCTATCTGTCTATCAATATGTGTATCTATCTGTCTTTCTATTTTTCTATCTTTATGTCTATCTATATGTCTATCTATCTATCTATCTATTTATCTATCTATCAATGTGTCTATCTATATGTCTATTTATCTATTTTATATCTTTATATCTAGCTTTCTCTCAATATTTCTATCAATCTATCTATCAATATGTCTATAAATGAAATATTCGATCAAACTATCTTTTTTCTATCTATTTGTCTATCAATGCGTCTATCAATCTGACCATCTATCTATCTATCTTTTTGTATATCTATCTTTCTATCTATCTGTCTATCTATATGTCTGTCTATCTATATATCTGTCTATCTGCCTATCTATCTGTCTATCTATTTGTTTATCTATCTATCTATCTATCTATCTGTCTGTCTGTCTGTCTATCTATCTGCCTCTATATCTGTCCATCTATCTATCTATCTATTTATCTATATATCTGTCTATCTAGTTGTCTATCTATTTGTATACCTATCTATATATCTTTCTGTCAATCTATCTATCTGTTTATCTATCTATCTATATTTCTATCTATCTTTCTATCTGACTATCTATTTATTTGTCTATAAATCTGTCTATCAATCTGACTATTATTCTTTCTATCAATTTATCTAACTACCTGTCGATCTATCTATCTATCTATATGGCTAACTATCTAACTATCTATATGTATATCTATCTATCTATCTATTTATCTATATGTCTATCTGTCTATCTATTTACCTCTCTTTCTTTTTGCATGTCTTTCTATCTGTCTTTCTATCTGTCTTAATAGCTGTCTATCTATCTATCTATTTATCTATCTTCTATGTGGCTATCTATCTATCTATCTATCAGTCTATCTATTTATCTTTCTATCTGTCTATCTATCTATCTATCTACCAATCTATATGTCTATCTATATATTTATTTATCATTCTGGATATCATTCTATCTATTTATACTACAAGAAAAATCCCATATAGCTATGGAAAATTCCCTAGCTAAATGTGTATTTTCCATTGCTAAATGGGGCATAGCGACGGATTATCGACGGATCATTTTTCTATCTAAAGTGCTTCTTGCTAAAATTTAGCGACGAATAGTGTTTCTAGCTAAAAAGTTAGTGACGGAAAAATGACTTGCTAAAAATGACAAATTCACTAGATAAATTAGCAAGATAAATAAGATTTTCCATCGCTAAATGAAAATAATGACCGATGATTCCCTAGCTAAAGTGTTGGTCTATAAATTTTACTGACGGTTTTAGTCCACAGCTAAATAAAATTAGTGAGGAAAATATGTCCCTAATTTTAATTTTTCCCAAGCTAAATTAGCTAGGGAAAATTCCCTAGCTAATTTAGCAAGGAATTTTTCCTTAGATAATTTAATTTCAAAATTAATTTTAGAATTTAAATTATATTAAAATTTTTTGGCTAAATAATTTAATATTTGTATATCAAATTGAATAAAAATTGAAACTATAAATAATTTATATTAAACAAAAATTAAAATCATTTAATATCTTATTCAAATTCAATATTTTACATAATTGAAACAATAAAATAACAAAATTTTATTTCATATTATTCATCAATGTATTTACCAAGAGTGCATAAAGTATAATATATCCATTAATTGACATTGTTTTCTCTCCCTCTACTCCTCCAATCATCATTTTTCTACTACGACAAAGCTGTTTGGATCACGGCACGCAATGTCTAGTGAAAAATCCCATCACTTATAGAAGATTTGTATGAGGAATAATGCGGTATCATATCTGTAAGAAATTTAAACAACTCAGTCAAATTAAAAAAAGTTATGTTTTGATACATATATAATCATCTAGTATATATGTAAATATATACTAGCATTTCACTCGTACATATATTACTGCAGTATATGTACATAAAAACAACAGTATTATGTGTACTTATAAACATAGTACAAATATACTAAGTATATATGTACATAAAATACTACAGTATTATATGTACATATATACTAACTTTATTCATACATATATACGTCATTTGGTGTTGTTGCTGCTGCTCCCACTGCTGCTCCTAGAACTGCTGCCTTTGTCGCCTTTGCCATTGCTTCTGGTGCTGCCACTGCTTCTGATGCAACTACTGCTACGGCCACTATCACCATTACTTCCGGTGCAGCCACTGCTATTGTCACTGCCACTGCCTCTGATGCTGCCATTCCTATCACTGCTGCTGCCACCAATGCAGCCCCCACTCCTGCCGCCGCCGCTGTTTTAGTTGCTACCGATTTCACTGCCGCCGCTGCCATCACTGCCGCTACTGTCGCTGCTACTACTGTTGATAATAGGCTTTTACATACCTATAATAGGCTAAAACTTTACTCAATGAATTCGGAGACACACAAACATTTTCACAGATATATAAAAATAGTTATCATAGATATGAACTAACACAAATTAAAGTTGATTTTCATATAGCTTAAACTAAAATTTAATTAAAAATTTAATATTTTTATATTAAATTTAATAAAAACAAAAACTATAAATGAAAATTTTAAATTAAACAAATAAAATTCATTGGATAACATATTCTAATACAATATTTTAAATAACTAAAAAAATAACAAAAATTATATTACATCTTAGTAAATAATGTATCTACTGACTGTGCATAAAGTATAATCTATCAATGCATTGACGTTAATTTCTCTCCCTCTGCTCCTCCGATCACCAACTTTCGACTGCGAAAAAGCTGTCCGTGTCATGGTACTTCATGTCTGTTGAAAAATCCCTTCACTTATACAAGCATTATATGGGAAATAATGCGGTACCACATCTATAAGAAATTTAAACCACTAAATCAAATCAAAATAAATTAAAAAAATTATGTTTTGATAAATATATATTATTGCAGCAAAAATGTACATATATATTAGCATTTCACTCGTACATATATTACTGCATTATTTGTATATATAAATTGTAGTATTACGTGTACATATATACCGAGTACATATATACTCAGTATATATGTACATAAAATACTACAAAATTATATGTACATATATACTGACTATATACGTATGTATATACCGCATTTGTTGCCGTTCCTGCTACTTCTGCTATCACTGCCACCCCTGCCGCTAGCTGCCACACCTGCCACTAATGTAGCTGCCGCCGTAGCTACTGCTGATGCTGCCGCCACTGGTAGAGTAGCTGCCAATGCCGTTGCAGCCTCCGCTACCGCCTCTGCCTCTTCTGGTGCAGTTGTTGTTGTTGCCGCTATAGTAGCTGTGGCCACTGATGCCGTTGCCACCACCATAGCCACCGATGTGATGCTACTGCTTTCTTCACTACCTCCACTACAGCTGCTGCCATTGTTGTGGCATTTGCCGCTACTGCTGCTGCCGTCGTTGCCGACATTGTAGTTGACGCTGCTAGTGCCACTACCACCGCTACCCCTTCTAGCACCATTTCCGCCACTACAATCACTACCACTATTGCCACCGCTACTGCCACTGCCACAACTACCACTACTGATAATATGGTTTTACGTACCTATAATAGGCTAAAACTCTACCCAAATAATTTGGGGAAACACAAACATATTCACAGATATATAAAAATAGTTATTATAGACATGAACAAACAAAAATTACAATTGATTGTCATACAGTTTTAGCATAAATTTAATTAAATAATTTAATATTTTTAAATTAAATTTAATAGAAATAGAAACTATAAATGAAAATTTTAAATTAAACAAAAAAAATTCATTTGAAAACTAATTTTAATACAATATTTTAAATAACTACAACAAAAAAAATAAAAATTAGATTATATCCTATTAATCAATGTATCTACCGTCTGTGCATAAAGTATAATCTATCAATACATTGACGTTACTTTTTCTTCCTCTACTCCTCCGACCACCAGCTTTCTGCTACAAAAATGCTGTATGAGTCATAGTGCATCATGTTTGTTGAAATGTCTTTGCGTATACAAGCTTTGAATGGGAAACAATGTGGTACCATATCTGTATGAAATTTAAACCACCAAATCAAATCAAAATAAATATAAAAAAACTATGTTTTGATGAATATATATTGCTGCAGTAAATATGTACATATATACTAGTATTTCACTTGTACATATATTACTGCAGTATATGTACATATAAACTACAATATTATGTATACATATATACTGAGTACATATATATATACTCAGTATATATGTACATAAAATACTATAGTATTGTATGTACGTATATACTGACTATATACGTACGTATATACCACATTTTATGCCTTTGTTGATGCTCCCGCTATCACTGGCACTCCTACTGCTGCCACTGTCACTGTTGCTACCATTGCCCCATTGCCGATGCCACTATCACTGCCACTGCTGTCGCAGCTACTACTACCACTGCCAATGATGCCGCTACTACTGCCGGTGTTGCCACCGCCACCGCTGCCAAAGATTCCACTGCTGTCGTTGATGCCGCTGCTACTGCTTCTGTCACTTTTGCTGCTTCTGCCACTGCTGCCACTGATGTCATTTCTACCGTTGTTACCACCACAACCACCGTTTCCGTCATTGTCGCCACTATCGTTGTTGCCATCGCTGATGCTTCTGCTGCCACCCCTGTCGCTACTGCCGCCGCCGCCGCTTCCACTACCATTGTTGTCGCTTCCGCTACCACCGCTACCACTTCTACTACCACCGATGCCATACTACCATCACTGCCACTGTTGAAAATAGGCTTTTACATATCTATAATAGGCTAAAAATCTACCCAAAACTATCAGACACAAAAACATATTCACAGGTATATAAAAACAAATATTATAGGCATGAACAAACACAAATTAAAGTTGATTGCCATATAGCTTCAACAAAAAAGCAAAAGATGCCCAGAAATTATGTTTAGAGATAAAGAGAGTGCAAAAATAAAATGTTTTTAGAATAATAAAGATAATATAAGCTACCTTATTTTTGATAAAGTTGATATCGGTAAATATTGGACCCATGCATTGGAAGGACCATTGTAATGTCTGAATGCTTTGAATCAGGACTTTTTCTTTTGCCACACATAATGTGTCCTACAAAGATTCATAATTTGGTTAATCGGAAATGCAAAGAACAAAACTAGAATAAAAAAAAGTGAAACATGCAAAAAAATATCATAATTATTTGCTACACGAAGATAAAAATAAATAACAGTTCAAAAATAATTCTCATACTCAATCATCCTTATAATTTGTAGGGAATGCTAGCCTCTCTTGTGAGGATTCACAGTTGGATCTCAGAATGCTATCTGTTACGCCAATGCCACTAACTGTGACTCGATATAGTTAATATACTGTTGCATTACAATTTTAATTTCTTTAATTTCTTGCATTTCTTTCATCAAATTAGTTATCAGCTCATCCTCTTTTTCATTTCGGTTTCCATATCTATAATAAGTTCATTTGTTTCCTGTGCTTGTTTTTCGATCGCCTCATCCACCATTGCTGAGATAGTTGAATTAGAAACACGACTGCTACAACAAAATGCCACTCCCTTAAAGCCGATTCTGTACACTCACTACTTCTTTCGACCTCCTATTGTCTCCAAATAAAATGGATCATAATCAATTGGTTGAAGATCCATAGAACCCTCAACTTGTTGATGAGTAGCTGTCACAGGTTCCTCCATTAGGTCTTGAGATAAAATAGAGAAAGAAACTATTCTAGATTTACGAAAATAAAATAAATATTTTGCATTCAAAACAATTTTTATAATGTACTTTAGTTTTATAAAATTTAATTAATATAGCAATTTCTTACAGGAATCATCTGAGACATGTTGTCGACATACTGACCATCCACTTTCTTCCCATGCATATTTAAGAAAATCTATTAAAAATTTAGATCTTGACCCAATTCTCCAGCCTAGAATATGTTTTTATTAAGTCATAAAAAAACAAATGATAAAAAAAATAAACAACATTGATAAAACCTTGTAGAGATTTTATTTATTGGACTATTAGGACAACCACAAAATATAGAAATGTTTAGAATTTTAAATTTGTAGCAAATCTCGAGCATGTTCAATGCTCGACTTTGAACCTCCAATGTGTCGACAAATTTCTGTACCTAGTTCAGCTACCTCACTTTGATAATTTATGCTAGTAATATCTAATTTTTTCTTCACATCTAACTCCTCTCAATAATTATACCACTCAGGCTAGTCTTCCTCGGATATAAAATCAGGCATTTCTTTCATTTTCTTTAATTTATGGACAAAATCAGAATACTGTTGAGCAGCTTTGATCTCCCATAATAACTTTATCTTTCCATAAAATTTGGGTCCCCATGTGTACTGATTCTATAAATAGAAAAATGACAAAAGAATTTATATTAATAACAAGAACATAATTATTTACTGCTTGAATAATAACCAACATAAAAGTTAAGTAATTAGATAATTATTTTTCAATTCTTCTGTTTTATTATTTTTACCTGAAAGTCATTAAAATATGACTCTTTTGTCAATTCAGAAACTTTCTTACAGGAGAAAGCTTTAGAACCAGTCATTTTCTTGAAAGCCTTTGTAATTTTAGTCGAACACATGTGAGATGAAATAAAACTCTACAAATAAATAAATAACATTGAAAACAAGCAAATCATAACAATATAAAAAAACCACTGACAGTAATATCAAAATTTTTTTTTCAAGTCATTTTTACATATTTCTTTTACCTCTCATCCAGAATCTCAATTTCTAACTTTACACTAACTATAAAGGAAGACACAATATTTGATGAAGTCATTGGTATTATAAATGGGGGAACAATCATTGTAAAATGTTGCGTATAAGATAGAGATGGATCAAAAGTTTGTGCAGGAAGCAAAATGGGTGGGGAGCTTACATCTTATAAAGGTGATAGTAGAGGTCTCAATGATGGTGCTGGTGATAGAAATGGAGATGGTGATTATGATGTTGAAGTCTGGATATGGTGGCTATAAGATGGTACTAATTCTGTAATATGATATAACATACTATATGAATTTGGTTCATTTCTGTGTCCACGTCCACCTCAACCACGACCACATCCTTTAGGCACCATCTGATGTACAAAATAAAACAAAGAACAAAAAATAGGGATATGATGAACAAGCATGCATTTTTGAATAAAACAGACTGATATATTTCAAACAAATATAAAAAGTCTTTGATAATTTAAATTTATAATAAAATTATAACAATTTAATTATCAGCATCACTATCATCCTCCAATGGATCTTCTAATATTTCGTCTGATTCCGATAGATGTTCGAACTCATCTTCAGATAGAAATTGATCATCTTCAATTTCTATTGTGCCACTATTTGAGTCACATAAATTTTCTAGATCTTCATCTACATTTAAAGGCTCAATATTATTTTTTTCATCTTCCTGGAATGCCAGTGTACTTTCTAAGTCTGCACTTCTTTGTTGTGATATTAGTACTTCAAATTTTGATCGAGCTTTGATTTTACAAATCACCAAACAATCTCTCTTATCAAGAGATAAACTTGGATATATACAATAATATACCTGAGTGGCTTGAGCTGCCATAATAAATGGCTCATTTCAATTATATTTGTGTTTATGGTTAACATCCACTAGCTTATAATCTAAATAAATCTTTGTGCCCCTATTTTATATAGGATCAAACCACTCACACTTTAATAATACAATCTTGTTATTTTAGAGTCTAGGATACTCCAACTCAATAACTTCTTTGAGTTGACCATAATAATCAATCTCATCTACACTATAACCTGAGCCTTTAATGTATACACCACTATTCATTATTATTTTAGAAGAACCGTGACTGATTGTGTGAAATTTATATCCATTAACAAAATATTTAGGATAGGTTGTCACATATCTAAACGGGCCTTTACTTAGATTTTGAATGAAAATATTTGAATCTCCATTTAAAGGATTAATTGCCTGTGACATAAATTAAAAAATGATATTAACAAATAAAGATACTAATAAATTAAATAATTCAAAAATATAAAACTTAATTATACTCACATAATTTTTTAACTAATTCGCAAATTTAGTTTCTAGCATATAATCGACATCATTGCTGGAAATTATGGGATTCCTATATTTTAACTACTCAACATAAATACTGCACAAAAATAAAAAGAGAAAAAAAATGTATATCAATTTTTAATAATTCCTATTAAAGATAAAATTAAACTATGATTAAACCTGCAACTATTTTGTGTATTCATACTCAATATATGGTTCAACCTCCTCATAATTAAGTAAAACATAGCTTCAGGTTGCTTTGTTCATCTGTCATATATCTTTTCATTGCTCTTCCAAATGCTCTTTTAGGGTGCTTGAAGATAGATAGTTTGATCACAAAATCTTCTACCATCACATGACCTTCATAATTCGATGGCACATTTCAATTATTTGTATTGACATGATTCTCAAAATTATAAGAATAAAATGATGATGCTTCTTCTACTAAATATGCATTGCAAATTGAACCTTCAACTTTTGCCTTGTTTTTAACATTCAATTTCAACTTACGAAGATACCTACATCCATGATGTTAGGTTTCAATTAGATTAAATTACAATAATACTTAAAGTACTAAATAATAAAACACATCAATATATATGTATTAACCTCTCAAAATGATACATCCACCTGAATTGCACTGGCCCTGCAATCCTTGCTTCATATGCCAAATGGACCAGCAAATGCTCCATCGACTCAAAAAAACTCGGTGGGAATATCCATTCAAGCTTACAAATAATAAGTGGATTGTCATACTCCAGCCTCACCATGTCATCTATTTTGATTGCAGTTTCAGTTAGCTGTTTGAAATATAAAGTTCTGTAAGGAACCTTCCAAACACTTAAGGAAGTAATTCATTGAATTCAATTGGTATTAATCTCTGTATAAATACATGACATTCATGAATTTTCATTACAAATAACTAAAGATTCTTCATATCCACGCATCTGCCCATATTTGACACATATCCATCAAAAAATTTCAAATTTTTAACCAATCCACACAATATTTGTCTTGCCTTCTTATCTAGTGTGTAGCAAGCTTTAGGAAATTTTTCTATTTCCTTATTCAGTTTCAATTTAGGATGCCGATAGTAATCAATTAGCTCTTGTGTTGATTTTAAAGTGTTTTTTGTTTTTCCATCTACAATTTTTTCAAAAACAATTTTTTCAATATGCATTACATCTAAGTTATGATAAATTAAATTGGAATTCCAATAGGGCAAGTCCCAAATATCATCTCTTGAATATCTGTCATAATTTGCTTATTGATCCATTACTTCCAGTAACTTTATTTTCAGTTACCTTCTTCAAACCCAAACTATGAATCTCTGTCATAATATCATCTTCTGAACAAACTACTGGTGCAACTGTCATCATAGTTTATTTTTTCGAAATGCAGTTCTATTTCTTCGAAATGAATGATTCGTAGGTAGAAACTTACGATTGTGATTAAACCATGACTGTTTACCACTAAATTTGAGGGTAAATGCATCAGAATTTTCCAAGCAATACGGGCATACGAATCACCTTGCAGTACTCCAGCCATACAATATTGAATATACAGAAAAGTCACTTATTGTCCACATATGAGCTTTCCGCATAATGAAATTTTGCTTTTTTTGAGATATCATATGTATTAACATCAACATCTCATAAATGATTTAACTCTACAATAAGAGACTGTAAAAAAATATCCAACATGTCTTTCGGATTTTTTGGCCCTAGAACCAATATTGACAAAAACATATATTGTTCCTTCATACAAAACCACTAAGGCAAGTTATAAGGTGTCACTATCACTGGTCATGTTGAATATTATTGTTCATATTGCCCAAATGGCTGAATTCCATAAGTGTAGAGACCCAATCTCACATTTCAACTTTCTACTGCAAAATCTTGATGTATATAATTAAAATGCTTTTAAGCTAGTGAATCTGATTCATGACACATTACCCCTTCTTCAACATCATGCTAAGATTTCCACCTCAAATCATTTGTTGTAGCATTTGATGCATATTATCTCTGTAATTGAGTAATTAATGGAAAATAATACATCTTCTTAAAGACAACCTTTAATTTTTTTTGCGTATCTATAACACGAGGTGCCTTCCTAAATCGGGGATGATCATAAAACTTACATCTTATTAAATCACTATCACTGCCCCAATATAACATGCATTCATTTAAACAACAATCAATTTTTTCCACTAGTAGACCCATTCCTCGTAGTAACTTCTTAGTGTTGTAAAAGTTGTAAGTGATCAAATTATTATTTGAAACAATCTCCTTCATCAGTTCTGTCATCTATTCAAATAATTTCTCAGACATATGATTTTCTGACTTAATGCTCATTAGTCAAGCCACAAATGACAATTGCGAATGTGTTTTACAAACAGGCCACAACTCTTTATCTGCAGCTTTAAGCATTTCATAAAATTTCTAAGCTTTAGGATTAGGTGGTTCATCCATGTAATCCATACTTAAGTCAGCACCAGCTACTTCTGTGATCATTCGATGGTATGTGTTTGATGATTCTTCACCATAAGCAAATGATACAATACCCTCATTTTGTTCAATATTCAGAGCCATTGTACTTTCCCTATGATAAATCCAAACAAAATAATTTAGCACAAAGCCATATTTAGCCAAATGATATCTTATAGTGTTTACATCATGAAAAGGGATATTCTGACACTTGCGATGATTACACGGGCACTAAATTTTTTCTCCATCCATCAACCTCATTTGACTACATACAAAATTGATGAAAGTTTCAAGCCCAGTCAAAAAATCTTTATTCAAAAATCCATTAATAACCTTTTTGTACATCCACTGATGATCTGAGCTCATTTTGCCCTATTTTATTTACAAAAATAATGCCCAATAATTATTTTGAATAAAACATTTTATTACTTCAAAATATACATATAATTAAATAAAATTACTTACAGATGAATATTTAAAAATTATATATCATGAATATCGAGGCAATGCATTTGCAGAATATACATTAATAGATAAAGCAAATTTAACATGATAAAGATTAATAGATATCACAGTTATACTAGATAAAGGGTGCAGAATGTGATAATGCACAAGAAATGAAAGCAAAAAAAGATATTTAATGGTTGAATGAGGAGGGGGGAGAAAGAAATATAAGATGGGGAAGAGAGAGGGGCAGAGAAATGGGGAGACGAGGGAGAGAGAGAGTGAAGGATAGAGAGGAGGGAGTGAGAGGGGAAGAGAAATGGTAAAAGGGGGAGAGAGGGGAAGAGAAATGGTGAACGGGAGAGAGAGGGGAAGAGAAATGGTGAACGGGAGAGAGAGGGAAAGAGAGAGAGAGAGAGAGGAAGAGAGAGGGAGAGAGAGGGAGAGAGAGGGGGGAGAGAGAGAGGGGGGAGAGAGAGAAAGAGGGAGAGAGAACAAGCAAGAAAGGAGAGTAAGAAAGAAAATAACAAGAGAGAGTGTGTGACACAAAGAAAAGAGGAATATAGTGATAGGAAGAATTAGAGAGGGTGTGAGAGAGAGAGATACACATAAAGAGTGCAGTGTTACTATTAATCTATATAAATCATATCATCCTATTATCTCATGATAAAAAAATATAAAAATACAATATAATTCTCAATAGTTTTGAAATTTTTATTTGTATTTACAACTTATCAATGTTCTTTATAATTCATTTTGCTGTATTTTTATGATATGTTACTATTTTTTTATTATATTGTATTGATGTTCTTGAAATTATAATAATTTATTTTTATTTTATAAAGATATGAAATAATATTAAATAATATATGTTCTTGACTAAAAATTAATTAGTAAATATGTTTATATCATATTAAACTATAAAAGAGTACTCACATAAAAGAGTACTCACATATATTCGCTTGTACTATAAATTAATGTTTCATTAATGATACATACATTTTCATAATACTTCTCATATTTTCTTATATTCTTTATTACAAGATATATCTGCCACAAATTTTGTGAAATATGAAACTTAGATTCAATCTTGTAGGTTACAACTAATAATTATCGTACTCAACTAATAACTACAACGTTCAACTAATAATTACTACTAATATTTATTAGTTTTTTAAATTGTTTAAAATAAACATATTGCAGCACATAAAAATTAGTGTGTTAAAAGATGGTGTTATTAACACGACAGGATAAAGGGTGTCCTAACGAATGTTATCGTAAAGAGAATACTTTTGTATGGCATAAAATTCATCAATGTTATAGAGATACCCAAACTCTCCATAATTCACAACTATTAATGGTATAAATTATAATTAATATAAATTTGGCAGAAGTTGAATTGTTAGAGTAATAATAAACTATATTGTTAGGGAAAATAATAAATTAAAGTTAATAAAACATTTTTTGGTAGAAAAAAAATCTATTGTATTGCATGCCATTGTGGGGATTATAAACATTAAAAATTTCTAAATATTTTTAATAGTTTTATATCCTCTATCTAAATCAAAAATGTTATATATTTAAAATATTATACATTTTTTATCTACCTACCCTTCTCCCAAACTCAACCCAAAATTATTTTTTGGCTCGTATATAAGTTATGAGGCTTCATGATTAGAATAGGTAAAATTCATGTTCCAACATTTGAACAACATGATAAATGATAGCTCCATGGAAAACGTATCCAACATCTACTAGGATCAGACTTATATTTTAAGTGTTAGAGTATTCATCATATTTTGACGATCAGTCTACCATGTTGTTGGTTCTTATTATTATTACCATGCTATTTGTTTTTAAAAATATTATTCTTGATAGTAATTATGTACAAAAAAGTTTGGTTCATATATTTTATACTATCTTAGCTTGAGTGTTAATGACACATTACTATATGTTGATCTTATAATATCAGTATGAAATCATTATTTTAATATTACTGAACTTGATTCAACAAGTCCACTCTCACTAACACAAGAGAGATTATAAGGAATCACACACTACGAGACATCTATTGAAGGAATATTGAAATTATTTGAAATATAAGTGTTTTATTTCAAGAAACATAAATATGAAGTTATTATGTTTGAGATAATTCTGAGATAAATTTAATTTACAAAATGTTAGATACATGGTAAATATAAATTTTTATACACACACAAACACACACACACACACACACACACACACACACACACACCATGATAATCTTTGTTTAAGATAAGTGCAACCATAAGAATATAAATGAATCATGTAGGAAAATGACAATAAAGTCTGAAAAAATTAATAAGAATAATTATTGTCATATCATATGTTGACTTACAAGCTTATCACATGCTTACTTGCATGAATATCATGTATTAGTATGTATAATTTCCATGTCTTGGCTTACATGAGTGATAAGTATTGATTATGTGCTTACTATGTGTTCTCGTGCATTAATGCCAAGTGCTTGAAAGTGTGTTTGTTATATGATGATGTGTATACCTACCAAGAATTGACTTGACATGTGAAAGATATGTGTTGGCTTACTAAATGTTGTATCAAAAATTAAAAAACTTGGAATCTTGCCTATAAATAAAATTGATTTGGGGTTCCTAGCACACAACAATACATATCATGAAAACATTTCAAAGTGAATTGAGAAACTCTTGCTCAATTATTTTCAATTACATGTGTGAATAATATTGAGTTTTCTAGAAGTTGGTAGAATAGTTCAAACTTATTTAATCGAGTATAATTATTTTAATTTAATTTGACATGCTAAACAATTATTTTATTTATTTTATTTATTTTATGTATTTTATGTATTTTATGTATTTTATATAATTTATGTAATTTATGTAATTTATGTATTTTATGTATTTTGTGTATTTTGTGTATTTTGTGTATTTTGTGTATTTTGTGTATTTTGTGTATTTTGTGTATTTTGTGTATTTTATGTATTTTATGTATTTTATGTATTTTATCGATTTTATGTATTTTATGTATTTTATCGATTTTAAGTATTTTATTGATTTTATGTATTTTATGTATTTTATCGATTTTATGTATTTTATGTATTTTATGTATTTTATCGATTTTATCGATTTTATCAATTTTATGTATTTTATCGATTTTATCAATTTTATGTATTTTATCGATTTTATGTATTTTGTCGATTTTATGTATTTTATCGATTTTATGTATTTTATCGATTTTATGTATTTTATCGATTTTATGTGTTTTATCGATTTTATCGGGTTTATCTGTTTTATTAGTTTTATCAGTTTTATCAGTTTTATCTGTTTTATTGGGTTTTATATGCTTTATCGGTTTTATCATGTTTTATTGGTTTTATCATTTTATCAGTTTATCGGTTTTATTGGTTTTATCAATTTTATCGGTTTTATCATTTTATTGTTTTATCGGTTTATCGGTTTTATTGGTTTTTTTCGGTTTTATCGGGTTTTTTCGGTTTTATCAATTTTATCGATTTTATCTATTTTATCTATTTTATCTATTTTATCCATTTTATCTATTTTATCTATTTTATCTATTTTATCTATTTTATCTATTTTATCTTTTTTATTTTATTTTATTTTATTTTATTTTTAAATTAAATCATTACTCATTTTAGAATATTTTTTGTAGATATCAAGTCGGCATACCTAAGTATGTATACTAGTTATGTATAAAATATACATGCATATTAATGTATACTATTTTTGTAGATATCAAGTCGGCATACCTAAGTATATATACTGTTTATTTATTGTTTTTGTATATGGTCACCATACAAATCCACACAATGATAACGCATTATATTACAAATGCATGAAGCATGTATACGAATACGTTTATATACGAAATCCAAGCATACCATGTTGATTAAAGAAGAAATTCGAAACAAAAAAAATAGAATAAAAACACTTACTCTTCGATTAAGCAATCCAAGATAATCAATGAAAAATAAATGTATAAACATCCCTTCAAATCAATAACAAATTACAACTTAAATCTCGAATTAATTTTAGTTGAATCGGCATCAAAAGATAGATTTTCAAATGTGGAGGAATTCGGTTCTGTTAGAGATGCGTCAAGTCGAGAGAGAGAGAAAGTATATTTTATAAAAATATTTATATTTTTAATTATTAAAACATTAAATAAACAATATATATATAAAATACAAAAATACTCATTTATTTTATTTACTATCAAAATTTTTTTCACAAAATTAATGTGCGTGTAGCAAGGTACAAATGAAAAACAAATACCATACAATTTTTTATTATAATATTAATTAAACAATAAATATATAAATAATAAAAAATATATATGTTTTGCCTTAAAAAAATATCAAATAGGTAAAAAATTAACAAACTTCATATAATAAGACATAAATGAAAAGATGATTTATCTTCTAGCCCTCGCCTAATATTTATAAAATACTCTTAATGTTAAAAATTATATAAAAATTTATATTTAAGGGTTATAAATTTTTAAGAATTCATATTAATTTTTAATAAGATAATATGAAATAATTTTAAATGCATAAAATTTCATATTATTTGATATCATTAATAATTTTTAAAATTCAAAAAATTACTTAAAGTGTGAAAATAATTAAAAAAAGTAATATTTATTATTTTAATAAAAACTTAATGTTAAAAGCTAATTGTAAAAATATTACTCAATCATTTAATTTTTATAAATTTTAGTAGGATTAAACATCAATGTATTTATTTATAATTCTTATTTTATTTTCTTTTTACTTTATTGAACAAATTATATGTTTATTATATTTCAAGATTTTCAAAATTTGTATTATTTATTTTTTAAAAGTTTTCTATAATCATACTATTTTTTTAATACTTATAATAATAATAATATTTACTAGTTTATTTGTCAATTTATATTTTTTGAAAATATTTTCTATTTTATCATAGAATGAATTAATTTACATTTAAATTAGTAGAAAATTTAATATTTTTTAATTTAATTTTTAAAATATTGAAAAAAAATTTATATTTATTAAATTAATTATTTAATGTTACTATAATTTAAATTATTCAGTTTCTTAATTAAAAATTTTATAAAAATTTTTTGTATATTCTTTTTAAAAATTATTACATCATAAAAATAGTTATTTTAGTCCTTATTAATATAATTTTTTTTGTATTTTTATATAATTTAAATTAATTATTAATAATATCATTTTTTATGATTTTACTAGGAGAATGTGTGTTTCGAGGATTGCTTATTTATAGACTAATAACATACATTTAATAAACAAAATTAAATAAAATATTAAAACAAATAATAAATAAAAAAAATTATATAATTAAATATTGACAAGGGAAATACCATCACTAAATTCGTAGCTAAATTATTGATTTTATAAGCTAGAGAAAATTCATCGCTATATTATAGATTTTATTAGCTCGAGAAAATCCGTCACTAAATCCATCATTAAATTACAAATTTTATTAGCTAGGGAAATTTCGTTGCTAAATCCATCGCAAAATTAAGTATTTTTTTCTTGGGAAATTCCATCGTTAAATCCATCACTAATATATGTATTTTATTAGCTAGGGATATTCGTTCGCTAAATCTGTTGATAAAATATGAATTTTATTAGCTAGAGAAAATCCATCGCTAAATCCGTAGCTAAATCCGTTGCTAAATCAAGAATTTTATTGGAAAGGAAAAATCTATCGCTAAATCCATCACTAAATCAAGGATTTTATTAGCAATGGAAAATCCACCGCTAAATCCGTCGCTATATCCGTCACTAAATCCATTGCTAAATCCGTCGCTAAATCCGTCGCTAAATCTAGGATTTTATTAGCAAGATAACATCTGTCACTAATTCCGTTGCTAAATCTAGAATTTTATTAGCAAGGGAACATCTGTCACTAAATCTAAAATTTTATTAGCAAGGGAACATCCATCACTAAATCAAGAATTTTATTAGCAAGGGAAAATCCATCTATAAATCGATTGCTAAATCAAGAATTTTATTAGCAATAATTATCTAGTCGTAAAATCCGTCGCTAAATCAAAGATTTTATTAGCATGGGAAATTCCATAGTTAAATTCATCGCTAAATCAATGATTTTATTAACAAGAGATATTCCATCGCAAAATCAATAGCTAAAATCCCTGCTTTTCTAGAGTGGAATTTACGAAAACTTTCCATTGATAATCCATCACTAAATCCCCCGAATTTCTTTCGCAAAATTTTCGAAAAATTTTCTCTTATTAATCCATTGCTAATCCGCTGCTATTCATTTTTTCATAAAAAAAATCATCAATCCCTTGCTATTCCCTAGCTAATCCCTAGCTAATCCCTAGCTAATCCCTTGCAATTTAACTAGGGATTGATTCCTAACTAAAATTCCATAGCTAAATCAATATTTTCTGGTAGTGTTATCTATCTGTATATCTATTTGTATATCTATCTATCATTCTATATGTCTGTTTATCTATCTATTTATCTATCTATCTGTCTATCTATCTTTCTCTCTATCTATCAATCCGTGTATTTATCTCTCTTTCTATCTGTTTATCTAGCTATTTATCTATCTATTTATTTATTTATCTATCTATCTATCTATTAATCTATCTACCTATTATGTAATTATCTACCTATATATCTATATATGTATTTATCAATCTATCATTCAATCAATCAATATATCTATCTATCTATCTATCTATGTGTCAATCTATATTTCTTTCTGTCTATATGTTTATCTGTCTATCTATTAATATATCTGTCTATCTATCTATATATCTATATATCTATATATTTATCTAATAGTTGATCTATCTGTTTATCATTTTGTTTATCATTCTAGCTATTGATTTATCTATTTGTCTATCTATCTATATATTTGACTATCTATCTATCTATATATTTGTGGGTCTATCTCTCTATCAATTTGTCTATCTATCAGTTTATCTATATGTCTACATATCTATTTATCAGTTTATCTATATGTCTACATATTTATCTATCTTTCTATCTTTCGATCTTTCTATCTTTCTATATATATATATATATATATATATCTATGTATACCTCAATTAATCTATCTATCTATATATATATCTATCTTTCTATCTTTCTATCTTTCTATCTATTTATCTGTTTATCTATTTAGCTCTCTTTCTAACTATATCTCTTTTAATCTATCAATGAATATAAATATCAATCTCTCTATCATTATCTCTAACAATCTCTCTACTTATCTTTATATATATATATATCTATCTATCTATGTGCCTTTATATCTATTTATCTATTTATCTATTATGAATTTATCTATATATCTATCTATTTTTAAGTCTATCTATCGATCTTTTTATATATTTATGTAATTATATTTCTATGTAACTATATATTTATCTATATATCAATCTATCTATCTACATATCTGTTTATCATTTTGTCTATCTATCTATTTGTCCATTAGTCTATCTATATGTCTATATTTTTTCTATCTTTCTATCAATCTATATGTCAATATTTCTTTATGTCTATCTTTCTATCTTTTAATTTCTCTATCATTCTACCAATCTATCTATCTTTCTATCAATCTATATATTTGTCTATCTATCTATATGTGTATCTATCTATCTATCTATTTGTCTATTCATCTATCTATCTATCTTTCTATCTATCTATATGTTTATCTATCTATCTATCTATCTATATATATATATATTTGTCTATCTATTTATCTATCTATCTTTTTATCAATTTGACTATTTATGTAACTATCAATTATCTATTTGTCTATTTTCATCTATCTATCTATCTTTATATTAATCTATCTATCAATCTGTATATCTATTTGTCTATCTATCTATCTATCTATTTTTTTATCTATCTAATTGTCTATCTATCTATTTGTCTATATATCTGACTGCCTATTTGTCTAACTGTAAGACCTTTTCTCTCTCTATATATCTATCTTTCTATATCTAAATCTTTTTGTCAATATATCATATATATATATATATATATATATATATCTGGGAATCTATCTATCAATAAATCAAGTAATCTATCTATCTATCTATGTATCTATCAATCTTTTAATCTAGCTATCTATGATTATATGTATCAATTTATGTATTAATCAGCCTATTAGTCTATTTATTAATCTTTCTATCAATTTGTCAATCTATCTGTTTATCTATAAATCATTTTATTTTTTTTTATTTGTCTATTTTTCTATTTATCTATCTATATGTCTGTCTCTCTATTTGTCTATCTATCTATCATTCTATCTATTTGTCGATCAGTTTTTTAATATCTCGGTCAATATGTCTATCAATCTATCTATCTTTGATTCTAGTTATCAATAGGTCGATCTATCTATATTTTTATCGGTCTATCTATCTATCTATCTATCTATTTGTCTAGTTTTAATTATTTTTCTATCATTTTATGTATCTATTTGTTTGTTTGTCTATGTGTATATCTACCTACCTATCTAATTGTTTGCTTTCCTGACTACTTTCCTATATGTATATCTATTAATTTGGTTTATTATTTATTTATTTATCTATCTATCTATCTATCTATTTATCTATCTATCTGTCTATCTATCTGTATATCTATCTATCTATCAATATATCTATTTATCTATCGATATATTAGTCTATCTATCTGTATATCTACTTGTCTATCTATTTATCTACATACCTACCTACCTACCTATCTACCTTTCTATCTATCTATTTATCTATATATCTATATATCTATCTATCTGTTTATTTATATGTTTATCTAAATGTCTTTCCATATATCTATATATCTATTTATTGATTTGACTATCTATCTGACTATCTATTTGTCTATCTTTATATCTATCTATATTTCTGTCTTATTATCTTTTTATCTATCTTACTGCCTATCTATCAGTCTAACTAAGTGTCTATCTATTTGTATATTTGTTTATCTATCTATCTATCTATCAGTCTATCTATTAGTCTATCTATTTGTCTATCTATATGTCTATCTATCAATCTTTCTTTTTCTCTATATATTTGTCTATCTAACTATATATATATTAGTATTATAATCTATTTATATATCTATCAATCTGTCCGTCTTTCTATATATCTACTTATCTTTTTATTTATCTATCTATCTATTTATCGAAATATCAGTATAATAATCTATTTATATATATGACTCTATTTGTCTATCTATTTTTCTATCTTTATATCTATCTCTCTATCTATTTATTTATATTTCTATCTATGTATTTGTTTTTATGTCTATATACCAATCTATATGTCTAACAATTAATCTATCTATCTGCTAATTTTTTATCTATCTTTTTATATATGTATCTATCTATCTATATGTCTATCAATCAATTATCTATCTATCTATCATCTAACTATAATTCTATCTTTCTATAAATTTATCTATCTGTCAATCTATTTATCTATCTATCTATTTTTTATTTATTTGTCTATCTATCTGTCTATCTATTTGTCTATCTTTCTTTCTATCTATCCATCAATATTTTATCATATCTATCTACAAGAGTATCTATCTCTTTATCAATATATTTGACTGTCTATCTCTCTATCTATCTATGATTCTATATATCTTTTTATCAATCTATCAATTAATTTGTCCAACAATATGTCTATCAATCAATCTATCAAAATATCATTCAATCAATCAACCTATCTATGTATATATCTGTTTATCTATCTATTTATAAATCAATTTATAAATCTATCTATCTACCTTTATGTTTGTTTAATTGTTAGTCTATCTATCAAATTGTGTATCTGCGTATTTGTCAGACTTTTTTTATTTATTTGTCTATCTATCTATCTATTTGTCTATCTATTTTTTTTTCTATCCATCCATCTATTTATCTGTCTATCTAACTATCTATCTATCTAATTATATGTCCATCTATTTATCGATATTTCTATATACTATCTATCTATCTATCTATCTATATGTCGGTCAGTCTGTATATATATATATATATATCTATCTATATGTCTAACTATCTGTCTATGTATTTGACTATCTATATATATATATATATATATATATATATCTATCTATCTATTTCTTTATTTATCTATCTATTTGTTTGTCTATCTGTCTATCTATTTGTCTATCTATCTATGTATATATATATATCTATCTGTATATCAATCTATGTATCAATATATCTATCTTTCTTTATTTCTGTCTATCTATCTTTCTATTTATCTCTCTATCTATATGTGTGTCTTTCTATTTACCAATCTTTTCTTTCTATTAAATTTATTTATTTATTTATCTATCTGAGTGTCTATCTATCTATTGATCTATGTATCTATGTATCTATTCGTCAATCTATCGATCAAACTATCTTTCTATTAATCTATCAATCTTTCTATCTATTTATGAATCTGTCAATATTTAAATCTATCTATCTCTGACTATAAGTCAATCATCTAGCTTTCTATCAATCTATCTATTAATCTGACTATCAAAATATCTATCAATCTATCTATCAATATTTATTTTATCTTTCTATCTATTTGTTTTTCTATCTATCTATTTATCTATCTATGTATCTATCTCTCTCTATCAAACTATTTATAATTTTGACTATCAACCTATTGTGTATCAATCAATCAATCAATCAATCTGTCTATCTATCTTTATAGCTATATATTTGTCTTATCTATTAGTTTGTTAATCAATTAATTTATCTATTTATCAATCTCTCTATTTATCTTCATATGAATTTATTTGACTAACTATATGTTTATTTCTTTGTTTGTCTATCCATCTATCAAAATGTCTAATAAACTATCGATATATAAGTATATCTATCTATTTATCTATCTATCATTTAATCAATCTATCTTTCTATATTTCTATCAATCTGTCTATCAATCACTCTATCATTCTATCTATCAATATATCAATCAATCTTTATATCTATCTATCTATCTATCTATCTGTCAATCTATCTTTTTATTTATATATTTATCTATCTATCTTTCTATTTACTTGTCAATCTATCTATTTTTCTGTTTATCTATCTCTCTATATATGTATATTTCTATTTTTTTGTCGATCTATCTGTCTATATATCTTTCTATCTACCTATCTATCTATTAGACTTGTATGTATCTTTCTATTTGTCTATTTGTCTTTTATCTATCTATCTATCTATCTATCTATCTACCTATTTATTTATCTATCTATCTGTCTTTCAATCTGTCTATATAACTACTTATGAATATTTCTAACAATCTTTCTATCTTTTTGTCTATAAATATGTAAATCTGTCTATTTATCTATTTGTTTATATATCTATCTATCTATCCATCTAATTATATATATATATATATATATATATATATATATATATATATATATATATATATATATATCTATGTATATTTATATCTATATGACTATCTATTTGTCTATCTATCTTTCTACCTATCAATCTGTTTATCTATCTATCAATCAATATTTCTAGTTGTTTGTCTTTCTTTTTGGTTATCTATCTGATTATATATGTATATCTATCTATCTATCTATATATCAATCTTTTAGTCTTTTATTTGTCTTTATATATATATATATATATATATATACATACATCTCTCTCTCTCTTTATCTCTCAATCAATCATACTATCTATCTATCTGTCTATCTAGATGTCTATTAACTTGTCAATCTGTATATCTATCAATGTATATATATATATGCCTAATAATTTTAAATATCTATCTATCTTACTTCTTTCAATATCTCTATCTATCTCTATATCTATCTTTCTATCTATCTATTTGTCTATCAATATGTCTAACAATCTATCAATCAATATATCTATCAATATATCTATCAATCTGTATGTTAGTATGTCTATCTATCTATCTTTCATTCTTTCTATCATTCTATCTAATAATTTGTCTATCTATTTATCTATATATCTATCTATTTTTCTAGCTATCTATCTATCTATCTGACTATCTATCTATCTATATATCTATCTATTTGTTTATCAATTTGTCTATCTATCTGTCTATCTATTTATTTATCAAACTATATATCTAATTATTTGTTTATCTACAAATCTATTTGCCTATCTATCCGTCTGTCTATTTGTGATTCTGTCTTTTTGCCTATTTGTTTGATTGTTAGTCATTCATTCTATGTGTCTATTTGTATGTTTGTCTAGCGGTTTGTCTGCCTACCTACCAGATTGTCTACCTGCTTGACTGCGTACCTATTAGTCTGTATATCTATCTATCTATTTTACTATCAATTTGAATATCAATCGATCAATCAATCAATCAATCAATCAATCAATCTATCTATCTCTTTCTCTGTCTTTTACCTATTTATCAATCTAACTATCTAACCTGTAGATCTATCTATTTATCAAACTGTCTACGATTAGTCTATCTATCTATCTACTTGTCTATATATCTTTCTATCAATCTCTCTTTATATCTCTCTATCTATGTGTCTATGTTTCTATCTATTTATCTATCTATCTATATATTTTTTTATATGTTTATCTATTAGTCTATCTATCTATCTATCTACTTGTCTATCTATCAATCTACCTATCTATCGATCCATCTGATAGTATACTATAAGTTTATCTATCTTTCTATCTATTTGTTTATTTATTTGACTATCTATCTATCTATCTATTAATATGAGTATCTCTCTATTTATCTATCTGTCGATATATTTGCATATTTTTTCTATTTATCTATAATTTTTTCTTTCTATATATCTATCTATCCACCTATCTATCTATTTAGCTATATGTCTATTTATCAGCCTATTTATCTTTCTTATTATCTATCTATATATCTATCTATCAATTTTTTCTATCTATTTGTCTATCTATCTGTCTATCTACATCTGTATTAATCTACCTATCTATTTATCTATCTATCTATATATCAGTCTAATAATCTATTTATATATCTATCGATGTATCTGTCTATCTATTTGTCTAACTATCTGCCTATCTATTTGTCTATCTAACTATCTATCTGTCCATCTATCTATTTATCAATCTATCTATCTATATATCTGTATATTTTTCTATTTATCTATCTAAATATATACATTTCTGTCAATCTTAAAGTCTATCTATTTATCTATCTATCTGTGTATCTATCTATCTATCTATCTATTTATCTATCTATCTTTCTATATCTATTTCTATATATATATATATATATATATATATATATATATCTATCTATCTATCTATCTATATATCTATATATTAGTAAAATAATTTAATATCAATTTATAAGTTTTCTACCAGTCTAAATTTATATCTATATATATATCTATCTATCTATTTTTCTAACTATATATCTACCTTTCTATATGTTTATCTATTTATCTATCTATATATCCTTTTATCTATCTCTCTTTCTATCTATCTATCTATCTATCTATATATCTATCTATCTATTTGTCTTTTTTCTTCCTATCTATTTGACTAAAAATTTTCTCAATATAACTATCTATCTATCTATATGTCTATGTATCTATTTATCTATCCATTAATATATGTAACTAATAATCTATCGATCTATCTATTTCTATGAATCTATCTAAATATCTATCTGTCTGTCTTTCTGTCAATCTATCAATCAATGAATCTATCTATCTATCAATCTATCTATGAATTTGTATAACAAAATGTATATCAATCTATTTATCACTTTTTCTTTCAATCTGTGTATCTATCTGTGTATCAATCAATCAATCAATAAATCAATCAATCAATCAATCTATCTATCTATTTGTCTTTCTATCTAAATATCATATATCTATTAATATATATGTCGCTCTATCTGTTTGTCTATCTATCAATTTTTCAATCTATTTTATCAATCTTTCTATCAATCCACTTTCTATTCTTCTAACTACCTACCTATCAATCTATTTATCGATCTATCGATCTATCTATCTATCTTTTTCTATCTATCTGTCTATCTATCTAACTATCATATATCACTCTTTCTGTCTGTCTCTCCATTTGTCTATCTATTTATCTATCTATCTTTGTATCTATGTTTCTATCTTTTTATTTTTTTATCTAACTGCCTATCTATATATCTCTCTTTCTATATTTATGTATATCTATCTATCTATTTTTTAATCTATCAATCTATCTATAAATCTATCTATCTATATGTCTATCTATCTGCCTATCTAACTATCTATAATTCTGTCTATCTATCTATCTAACTTTGTATATATATATATATTTCTGTCTGTCTATATTTTTGGATATTGATTTACTACTATTTGTTTAAATATCTGTCTATCTATCTATCTATATTTCTGTCTATCTATCTGTCTATATATATCTTTATCTATTTATCTATCTATAAGTCTATCTATCTAGTTATCTATATATCAGTCAAATAATCGATTTATATATCTATCTATCTATTTATCTGTCTATATATGTCTATCAAAATGTCTATCAAACTATTAATCAACATTTCTATCAATCTATCTATCAACCTGTCTATCAATCAATCAATCTATCTATCTATCACTCTCTCTCTCTATTTATCTATCTATCTATCTCTCTATCTATCTATCTATCTATATATTTATATATCTATCTTTTTGTCTATCAATTTTTCTATCTACATATCTATCAATCAATCTATCATTCTTTCTATATATATATATATTTGTCTTTCTATCTCTATCTGTCTGTCTGTCTATCTATCTGGCTATTTGTCTGTTTGTCTATTTGTATGTTTTTTTTCATTATATGTGTCTATTTCTTTGTTTGTCTATCTATCTATCTGCATGCCTACATTATTATCTACCTACTTGACTGCTTGCTTGTCTATCTATCTATCTACCTATCTATCTATTTTATAATCTATTTTTATATTTATCTATATGTCTATCTATCTATCTGTCTGTTTGTCTATCTATCTATTTATATATCTATCTATTTGTTTCTCTATCTATCTCTCTATTAGTCTATCTATCTATCTACTTTTATATCTATCTGTCTATATTTCGGTCTATATATCTTTCTATCAATCTGTCTTTCTATCTATATATCTTTCTATCTATATATCTATCTATCTATATATCTATATGTTTATCTTTCTATCAATCTATCTATCTATTTATCTACTTTTCTATCTATCTATCTATAAATGTTTTTTATATATCTATCTGACTATCTAACTACCTATCTATTTGTCTATTTGTCTATCTATCTATTTGTCTATCTATCTATATATCTATCTATCTATTTTTTACATATATGTCTATCTATCTATCTATCTGTTTGTCTATTTATCAATCAATCAATCTATTTTTTATTTAATTGTCTATCTATCAGTCTATCTATCTTTCTACTTGTCTATCTATCTATCTATATTTCTGTCTATATATTTTGTTATTTATTTGTCTATCTATCATTGTATCAATTTGTCTAAATATATATATATATATGTTTATATTTCTATCTATCTATTTATCTACATGTTTATCTATCTATCTATTTATATATCTATATCTATCTTTCTAACTATATATATATCTGTCTATTTATCGGTCTATTCATTTCTCTATCTATCTATATCTCTAACATCCTATCTATTAGTATATCTATCTATCTATCTATTTGTCTATCAAAATGTCTATCATTCTATATATCAATCAATCTATAAATTTGTTTGTCAATATGTCTATCAATCTATCTATCATTCTGTCTATCAATCTGCCTCTCTATTTATTTATTTATCTATCTCTCTATATATCTATCTATATATATCTATCTATTTTTTCTTTCAATTTATCTATCTATTTGTCTATCTGTCTATCCATTAGCTTGTCTATCTGTCTCTCTATCTTTCTATCTATTTGTATGTATGTTTGTTAGTTTCTATGATTATCTGTCATTTTATGAGTCTAATTGTTTGTTTGTCTATCAGTTTATCTGCATACCTACCTGATTATTTCCCTGACTGACAGCTTGCCTATATGTCTGTCTCTCTATCCATTATAAGAAAATGTCTATTTAACTAAAGAAATTTAGCTAGGTAAACATTCATAGCTAATTAGCTAGGAATTAGCTAGCGAATAGCAAGATATTTTTAATTTTACATTGAATTAAAATTTTTTGTCAATAATATTGTCATAGATTTTCACACAAAGAAAAGTAGGAATTTTAACAATGGATCTAGCAATGAATTTTCCCTGATTAATTAGAATGAGAAAAAATTCAATACTAAATAATTATCTGGATTTTAAAAATTTTATATATAATTACAAGCAATTATTCCTTAAATGTTTATTTTCTCAAATTATATGCATTTAACTTGGGATTTTTCCCTAGCTATTTGTGCTCGTGATAATTTCTGTCACTAATCTTTAATGGTTTAATTTTTTTTAATATATTATTTGTTTTAATATTTTATATAATTTTGTATATTAAAGGTTTGTCATGATCTATTGTTGAGCGATCCTTGAAAAATACATTCTTCTTATAAATTATAAAAATAGGATATTCTAAATAAATAAATTATAAAAATATTTAAATAATAATAATAATGTATATTAATAAAGACTAAAATAACTTTTTTTTGATTATAAAATATTTAAAAAATTATACAAAATATTTTTCTGAAATATTTAATTATGTTATTTTAATATTAGTATTAAAAATCATTAAATAATTTATTATATAATTATAATAATTTTTAAGATAATTTTTTTAATAAATAAACATAAATAAAAATTACTACTAATAAAAGCTAAAATAAATATTTGTATGATCAAATAAAAAAACTTATAAAAATAACTAAATTAACAAATAAACAAGTAAATATTTATATTATTTAAAATAAAAAAATATATATATTTTTATGCTTAAAGAAATCTTTTTAAAAAATAATTACTAAAAAATTTGAAAATTTTAATTTATAAAATAAAAGTTTAATATTTTCATCAAATTTAAAAAAAAAATTGATATTTAAAGATTAATACATAGATGTTTTAATTACATCAAAAAAAATTTGATGATTTTAAAAATAAATATCTTAGTGTGATTATTAAAAGAACACTTCAAGTATTTTTTTAGGGTTTCAACAAAGTTATTTAAATATTACTAAGGATATTTTTTGCTCAAAAAAAAAAACTTATATTTATTTTAGCCTAATAAGCATTTTTTGAAAATTACTAAAAATTAAATAATTGAGTACGATTTTTAGTATTAGCTTTTAATACTCCATTTTTATTAATATAATAAATATAAATTTTTTTAATTATCTTCTCACTTTAAATAATTCTTAGAATTTTATAAATTATAAATTATGTCAAAAAATGTAAATATGTAAATATGTAAATATGTAAATATGTAACTATATAAATATGTAAATATGTAAATATGTAAATATGTAAATATGTAAATATGTAAATATGTAAATATGTAAATATGTAAATATGTAAATATGTAAATATGTATATATGTAAATATGTAAATATGTAAATATATGAATATGTGAATTTATGTAAATATGTCAATATATGTAATTATGTGAATATTCGTGTGTGTGTGTGAATACACACACACACACACACACACACATATGCATATCTAAATTTATAAATATATACATATATAAATATATAAATAAATAAATATATAAATACACAAATACATAAATAGGTAAATATATAAAATTTGATATAAAATTTAGAAATAGATTATAAAACATAATCAAAAATTTGATATAAAATTTATAATGGTATATATTCAAACCATTCACAAGCCCACATCCTATTATGGGTGAAATACATTAAAAACCCCAAAGTTTGCACTCCCCAGCCGAGAGCACGAGCACTCGTTCGATTGCAGTAATGGTGTAGAGAAAATTAACAATTCATCATCGTTCTCCGCCATCATGATCCATCACCATTATCGTCATTGTCATCCTCCATCATCATCCACCATTATTGTCCATCATCTTCATACGCCATCATCGTGAAGAAGTATAAGCTTTGAGGTTGGCTTATATTTTTCATCTTCCAACTATAAATTGTGGTGGTTTATATTTTTCATACGCCTCTTCTTCTTATCAATTGATAACATAAATGAGTCCTTTGGAAGCTTCTAAGTAGGCTTCTTCTCTACCTGTCATCAAGGGATTATTTATTTTATATTGATTCTGTATTTTTCTAATACATTATTCCTACATTATCACTCTTTCTTGTCAGTATTTATTTTTGATTCTCATTTGGATTATAGTGTTCGATCACATTTCAATGTTCAATTTGATAGGTAATTGGCATGGCAGTTACACTATCATCAATAATATAATGTTTTTTTAGAGCGAAAGTGTTCCTCTTATTTTTAGGTTTATTTTTTCTCCTTAAAAATTCTTGAAATGTTGACATGTCATGTATATAACCAGAATAAATAAAATGCTATTCAATTCATAAAATATATGGGCTTTGTCAAAATGTTGTGGCATGAAAAATATCTTAATTTACCATATTCCACATAATAAAAATGAATACAATCACATTCAATAATTTATGAACATGTGTTCAAACATATTTTTTAAAACCTTTAGAATGGTATATCATTTATTGTTCACAAATTATATGTGATTTTTGAAAATAAAATGGTTTGAAAACTAACATAATATACCATAATTCACATAATTTACAATAGACATTGACATTCAATATTTGATAATAAAATTAAACCCAATTGCATATTGTGGAAGATCTTGATGTTTTTTTTTCTTGAATTATGAAAAAGACCTCAACATTAAATGTGCTCTCTAAATTAACTATTTTCTAAAAAATATTTTTTATCAAATTTTCACTATCACTTCAAATTATATTAAATATATTGAAACACAAAAAATATTAGTCTCTATCAGCTAAAAATAATCTATATAAGTTCAAAGTGTTTTCAAGAAACAAATCAAACATAATGTGTTTTTTGAATTTCTATCCTACAAAAAACCAATTCAAACATCATTGGTCTTATTTCAATCAATAGGAAAATAAAAAGTAGCTTTTTTTTGTTATTTATGGATTAATAAATTATTTTTTTAAAAAATAGGCTTTCTTTTTTAAAATTCTTGTGTTAAAACAAATTAAATAAAACCACAACTCAATTAGATAACAAATAAAATGACAATAATATTTATCAAGCTCGACATAATATATAGTTCAAGTCTATTATTGCACTCTTATATAATAAGCATTTCTTATATGTATTGAACATACAAAATACATGTTAAATATGAAGATGTATAAGAATATGTCTAAATAATCCAATATATGGATGTTTTTTGAAATGGAACTAAATCTAGGTAACTATTGGATACATGGACTTGTAATATTCAATTTTGTCTTGATTGTTTGTTTAATTTTGATGGTTCATATTTGAAAAGAAACCAATTGTGTCACTGAAATAGTTATAAAAAAATTAATAAAAATGTATAACTATTTGGACAATCACACATGTAACTATAATTATAATTAAAATTTATAACAACATATATATACCTAAATGTTTAACTATATATCTATAACTATTTATTATTATTTGTATAACTATATATAACTTTTTATAACTATATGTAACTATATTTGTACCTATGTAAACTATTTTTATAGCTATAATTATAACTATATATAACTATTTTTTTAACTATATAATAATTTATAACTATAAGTATAATTCTATATAACTATATTTCTAACAAAATATACTATATGTATAATAATATATAACTATATATAATTGTATTTTACGATATGTATAACAAAAAAATATTATATATAACTCATCTTAAACTACATACATATGTATAACTATATGTATAATTAAATATAATTATATATAACTCTATTTATAACTAAATATATTAGAGGTGTAAGAACATATAACTATAAATAGTTATCTTTTACTATATGTATAACTATAAAAATATTATACATAACTATATTTAAATATATAATTTACAACATATATTTAACATATATTTTTATATATTAGTATATAAAAATGTATTTAACTATATCTATACCTATACATAACTATATCTATAAATATATAAAATTATATGAAAACATATATATACCTACATGTATAAATATAAGTATAACTTATGTGTAACTATATGTATAACCACATGTAACTATATTTATAATTGAATGTATAACAACATACAACATTATGTTTAATTATATGTGTATACTATTTATAAATATTTGAATAACTATATAAAACTTTATATAATTAAATATAACTATATTTGTAGCTATGTATACATATATGTCAGTCTATATATTTGTTTATAACTTTTTATACACTTATCTATAACTACTTATAACTACTTGTATGAATATATCTATATATAACTATATGTTTAACTATATATAACTATTTATAACTATATATACTATATGTATAATAACATATAACTATATATATTTGCATTTTATTATATGTACAACTTTAAAAACTTTATATATAATTATATGCATAATAAATATATTTAAAACTATATAAAAATATATGTTTTACCAATTCTATTTTTATAAATAAATGGATAACAACATATAACTATATATAACTTTTTAAAACTATATTTATAACTATATATTACTATGTATAATTATATGAAACTATATTTATAACTATATGTATAACAGTGTATGATGACTATATATAACTGTGTTTAATTATTATTACCAAAAAATTATTTTACCAATAAAATTTTATCAATAGATTGAATCCATTAATAACTACGGACATAATACCATCATAATTTCAATATGGAGTTTCCCAACTGATTTAATAATGGGTTACCATATGGTATTTTTTAAATGATAAGATTAAAATATTTTGATTATCACTAGATCCAACAAATAATTATTAATGGATTAACAATACAATTTTTGAATAGATTAAATTCTATTGATAAATTTTACAGGGTGTTGAAGTTAGGTTATTAGAAATGGTATATATCTTGTTAAACATTAGCTAGGACTTTTCCACAAAATTGGTGTAGTCAAAATATCTATCAGCCAAAATATAACCCACACACTAAATCATTTTTTATTAATTTTTTATTAATTTTTCAGCACTATATTTATTTTGTAGACTACCATAACAAACTACATGCATTCACTATCCACACTGCCTTAAAAAGCATGACACACTACATGCATATAATTGCTCACTACATGTCCACACATGCATCCACTATGCACACTATCACATAGCTCATATCACACAACCACCTGATTTATGTAGCATAAATGTTAATAGTGGTGTTAAGCTATGTGGATTGTTGTGAACCTTTAACGTATGATGCTGATAACAGACAATATATATAAATATTTGGTAGTGACAAAGATAGTTCCTGTTTATTATTGATGTGGAAAATAACATTGCTTTACTATTTCATGAAGATTTTGGCCATAGTGTGATCATTCAATGCGTGATGATGTGATTCTTGTAATTATGAACCAAATAGTGATCCATGTCGATAGTGTCCACATCAGGTGGCACAATATAGTGCTAGTATTTTGGTATGATGCTAGTATTGCTTTGGTACATTAGTATTTTGTGTGATTAAAATTGCATGAAACTTTCATTTTAAAAATTTTTGCATAAAATTATCATGAATTGTGTGTTTTATCTTTATATCATTATTAGTCTTCAATTTCAAAGAAGCAAATCGGAATGCTATTTGGTCAGTCATTGGTTCCATGGTTCAAATATAGGGTTACTCCTAATGACCTAACTTGATCCAGAAGCTTATTTGCATAGGATTTCCACCTCACATTGGTCTTCGTCTTCGTGATGCCTTTTCCTTTCCACTCAACATGTCTTCCATTTCTTGTTGGCTTTTTATTTTTGTTGTTTTGTTGCAACTGCCTTTTGAAGTATGGATGGAACAATCATCTGCCTCGGAGGGATGACAAATCAATCTTCTTAATCATGATATTAATTCTATTTGATTTCAATTTAATGTGCTATAATGTTTTGAATTGAAATATTATAAACTTCTTTTATAAATAGAGAATGCAATTTGTGTAGAGCACTAGAAGTTCAGTAGATCACATGCATTACTTTGGTGATGTAGTTGGCCACCATCAAGATTCTGGTCTTGCATGCTAGGCTCTGATTGTTTGTTTTTTAAAAGATGCAAGCTGTATGCAAGATATTTTTTAAATGAGTCTGGAACTACATGCTAGGCTTTGATTGTTTATTTTTTAAAATATTCAAGCTGTTGCAATCAATGCATGCTATTTTTTATAAGATTCTGGTATTGCATGCAAGGCTCTGGACTTATAATATTCAATTTTGTTTTGATTATTTGTATAATTTTTATGGTTCATATTTTAAAAGAAACCAATTGTGCCATTGTTATTGTTGCAAAAAATAAACAAAAGTAAGTTTTTTTCCCTAGTGCAGCAAGTATGGTGCTTTTCCTTGAGCTTTGGATGCTTATTTGAATGCTTCATTTTATTGTTTTATTGTTTTCTTTTTCAATTATTGAATGGATTCCTCAAAGGATGCCACATTTGATAATGGTTTCTAGATATGCGAGTTAAAGTCAGCTCTATCAAGTAGTGAATAATAGATCATTACTGAATGTGCAATTTCTAAAATTTCAGAGGTGCCTAATGCCATTCCACTCTTGCACTATGATTTTATGATATATGATGTATTGGTTTTTGGTGATCTCGTTGGTAAAGAATCTGATGTTATGGCTAGGGAGCTCCTAGTTTATGTTAAAGTTTTTTTGGTCATCAATCTAGCTAAGTTGTCTATTTGCTAGGGTTGCAAGGGAATCTTCCCTGGCGATAGCACATGTATAGGTTACTTTTGATAAATTGACTTTTTTTTCTATTTTTTTCCGAGTGATGTAAGAAGATTATTATTCTTCATTGTGCTCAATTTGGAATGGGTATTACTCCCATACATAAGCTTGTGTAGTATTGCTCCATGTTTCATACATTAGTCATTCTATGCTTTTCTATGTTGGAGAAATAATGAGATTGAGTTTTAATGCTTATTGTTCTAAATAATTCCATTTATAATGTTCTGAAAATAATTGAACTATATAAACTATGGTGAATTGAGTAATAATAGATATAGTATAAATGAATTGAAGCATCCTAATACCAAGAGTTTTCTGTAGAATATTTATACATAGTCAAATATACCTTTGTATATACGTGCATTTATATTATTGAGCAATTGCACTTCCAAAGTTGTAATTTTAAGATATAGAAGAAGAAAGAAGAACAAAACCAACCATGGCAGAAACAAAAATGAAAATAGAAATGAGAAATAACATGGTTCACTAGTCATTCAGTATAACTAGCTACATCCACCAGAAAATACTTATGCATTACAGATTAAACCAAATCAAAAGTCTTACAATATGAGCAGTGTAGAAATGGTCATGATAAATCCTACAAAGAGAGAAAGAGAGAGAAGATGAATGTTGCGTATCGTGAAAATTGTAACCCAAAAAAATAAAATACAAAATATTTTATATTAAAACATTCTCAGTTCAATTAACTAGAGAGGGTAGGATCATCAGACAGGTCAGGCACAACTCCAAAAATTTCGACCCACTAACTGATCAACAGGAGCTCCGTTATTGTGCTACTACTTCATCCTAGGCCTTTTAATATTTTTTTTCATGCGCTTAAATGAAAATATTAAAACAGAAACATTTAGTTATACAAATAGATTATCAAAAAATATTATATATATAGAATATATATTATGGTATATATATTTTTCTATATGTGTAACTATACATATATGCTGATGTATGAATGTACACACACATATGTATATATGTTTTTGTACATATATACTATAGTATTATATATAAGGTATAAGTTGTATTGTATAATTTTATAGAATAGAATCTTTTTTTCTGTAGAATATATGTACATATATACTATAGTATATATGTATATATATACTACATTAGTATATATTTATCAAAACAAAACCTTTTATATTTATTTATGTTGATTTGATTGATTGGTTTAATTTTCGTACAGATATGGTACCACAATGTTCCCCATACGAAGCTTGTAGAAGCGAAGAAATTTTTCACTAGACATGACGCGACACGACTAGGAGAGCTTTGATGCAATTGACAGATGGTGAGCAGAGGATATGGGGGAGAGAAAGCAATCTAATTTTCATGAACATATTATAATTTATACACTATCGTTAGATACATTGATGAAGAAGAATATGTAATAAAATTTTATTATGTTTTTGTTTTAACTATGTTGCATATTGTATCAAAATAATTTATTAATTGTTTTTATTTTTTTTAAATTATAAATAATGTTGTATAGGTTATGTTTTCTTTAGTTTAAAATAAAATCTTTAAAATATGTAATTTAAATTTTTTGTAAAAAAAAATAAGTAGTAAAAATATTTTTGGAATAAAATAGTTAGGGATGTTTCCCTCGAAATTTAGCTAGCGACATTTCTGTAGCTCTAAATTACGATAAAAATTAGCTTGGGAAAATAAATTTTGCTAGGGAATTTTTCCCTCATTAGTATTTTACCACAAGCACTTTAACTTGGGAAAACTTCAATCATAAATGTGTTGTTATTATATTTTAGCGACAGAGAAAACCCATTTAGCTAGGGATATTTGCCTAGCTATTTGGAATTTTTATTATAGTGATCTATCTATTTTATAGTATATTTGTAAAACTACTAGTCTGTATATCCTTCTATCTGTGTATGTATCTAACTATTTATATATCGATATATTTATTTTTTGGTTATCTATTTGTCTATATTTTAGTCTATCGATCTATCGATCTACTTGTCCATCTATCTATCTATATCTATCTAGGTATCTTTCCAACTATCTATATATCTATCTATCTATCTGTCTATCTATATATGTGTCTATATGTTTATCTACATATCTATCTAATTATTTATTTACTTGTCTATCTATTTATCTATCTATCTATTTATCTATCTATATATCTGTCTATATAACTACCTACCCATATATCTATCTATCTGTCTGTCTGTCTGTCTTTCTATCTATCTAACAACTTATCTATCTATCTAATGATCTATATATATATATATATATATATATATATATCTATCAATCTATATAACTATCTTTCTATCTATTTGTATATCTATTTGTCTATCTATCTATATATCTGTGTATCTATCTATTTATCTATCTATGTGTGTGTGTGTTTGTGTATGTATATATATATATATATCTATCTATATATCTATCTATCTATCTATTTATCTATCTTTCAATCTGTCTATTGATCTATCTATCTATATGTCAATTTATCATTCAATCTATCTTTATTTCTTTCTATCTATATATTTATCAACTATCTGTCTATCTAACTATCTATCTATATGTCTATTTATCAATCAATCAATCTATATATTAGTCTAATAATTTGTTTATATATATATATATATATATATATATATATTTATCTATCTATATATTTGTAAATCTATCTTTCCAAATCTATATATATATATATATCTGTCTATCTATCTGTCTACCTATATGTCTATCTAACTGTCTACCTATATGTCTATCTATCTGTCTACCTATCTGTCTATCTATCTGTCTATCAATCAATCTCTCAATCAATCTATAAAATTTTCTATCATTCTATTTATCAATCTATCTATCTATTAATCAATTTTCTTTTTATCTATTTATCTATCTAACTATGTGTATGTCAATCAATTTGTCTATCTATCTGTCTATCAATCTCTCTATCAAACTATATATCTATTTATCTTTCTATCTATCTATGTGTCTATCTATCTATCTATCTATATATCTGTCTGTCTATCTATCTGTATCTCTGTCAAACTATCTATTTGTCTATATGTTTGTATGTTTGTCTTTTTTTCTATCATTTTATGTGTCAATTTGTTTATTTTTCTATCTATAAGTCTACGTACCTGCATAATTGTCGGCCTATCTGACTACTTTCCTATTTGTCTATCTATCTATCAATCTATCTATCTGTTTTATTGTATATTTATCTATCTTTCTGTCTGTCTATATGTCTGTCTAATTTCTATCTATATATTTATATATCTATTTATCTATATATATATTTATCAATTTATCTATCTATCTATCAGTCTATCTATATGTCTATCTACTTGGCTATTTATCAAACGACCTATCAAACTTTCTAATAATCTATCTATAAATATGTCTATCAATCTATCTATTTTTTTATCAATCTATCTATTTTTCTATTTATCTATCTATCTCTATATCTTTCTATCTATATGTCTACCTATTTTTCTATCTATCTATTTATCTATCTATTAGTCTATCAATTTTTATATCTATTTGTCTTCAATCGCATATCAAACTATCTATCTATATATTTATATATCTATTTTTCTATCAGCCTATCTACCAACTTATCTATCTATTTGTTTGTCTTCTATCGGATTGTATGATTGTCTATCATTTTATGTTTTTATTTGTTTGTTGGTTTGTTTAGCTATCTGCATAAATGTGTGATTGTTTACCTACCTAATAGCTTGCATGTCTGTATGTCTAGCTTTTTGTCTGTCTATCTATATATCTATCTATCTATAAGTTTATTTATTTATTTATTTATCTATCTGTCTAAATATCAGTTTATCTATATGTCTAACTAATTGTCTATGTATCTATCTATATATCAATCTATATATCTTTCTATCTAATAGTATATCCATCTGTCTGGCTATAAATTTATCAATATGTTTATATATCTATCTATTTATTTATCAACTTGTCTATCCATCTATCTATCTATCTATATAAATATCTATCTATTTACCTGTCTATATATCTGTCTATCTAACAACTTATCTATCTTTCTTTCTTTATGTCTATCTAGCTATCTTTCTATATGTATATCTATCTTTTTATTTATTTACGCATCTATATGTCTATATATCTATCTATCTGTTTGTATACCTATTTATTTATCTATCTATCCATCTATCTATATATCTATCTGTCTATCTATATTTCTATCAATCAATTAATCAATCAATCTATCTTTCTATAGATATGTCTATCTATATGTCTATTTATCAATCTATCTATCTTAATTTCTATATATATATATATATATATCTGTCTATCTATATGACTATTTATCTACCTACACTATATATCAGTCTAAAATATATTTATATATCTATTTATCTATCAGTCTATCTATTTTTCTATCTAAATGTCTATCTATCTATCTATTTATCTATCAGTCTGTCTGTATGTCTATCTATCTATCTATCTATTTATTAATCTATCTATTAATTGATGTATCAATCTGTCTATTTATCTATCTATCAATATATCTATTAATCTGTCTATCAATATGTATATCAATCTATATATCAATTTGTATATCATTCAGTTTATCAACCTGTGTATCTATCTATCAATCTTTTTTTTGTCTATTTGTCTATCTATCTATCAGTTTATTTATCTATAAATTTTTCTATCCATATGTCTATCAATCACTCTATGAAATTATCTATATATCTATCTATTTATCTATCTTATTATCTATATGTCTGTCTGTCTATCTATCTATCTGTGTGTCTGTCTTTATATCTTTTTGTCTATATGTTTGTCTGTTTATCTATTTGTCTCTGTCTTTTTGTCTATTTTTCTATCATTTTATATGTATATTTGTTTGTTTGTCCATCTCTATGTCTGCTTACCAACCTGATTGTCTCTCTGGCTGGATACTTGCTAGTCTATCTATCTTTATATCATTCTATCTATTTTACTATCTATGTCTTTTTATCTATTTGTCTATCTGTATAACTATCTATTTGTCTATATTACTATCAGTCTATCTGTATATCTATATAATTAGCTATCTATTTATCAATCAATCTATTTATCATTCTATTAGTCTATATATCAATATTTTTATCTATCTATCTACTTGTCTAGTTATGTATATATATATATATATAGATATATCTTTCTTTCTTTATATCAATATCTCGATCTATATATCTATCTATTTGTCTATTGATTTATTTATCTATCTATCTATCTATATATTTATCTATCAATCTATTTATTTAACTATCTAATTTTTTTCCGATCTACTTGTCTATCTATCTATCTATTTGTCTATCTATCTTCTATCTATCTGTCTATCTAAATGTACATCAATCTGTATATCTAAATGTCGATCTATAAATCTTTCTATCTGTCTAATAATTTGTTGATTTATCTATCTATCTATTTGTCTATATGTCTATCTATTTATCAAACAATCTAACTATCTATCAATTTGTCAATCACTCTATATATCAATCTTTCTTTCAATCCATCTATCTATTTGTCTAAATATTTGTCTATCTATTTGTCTATAAATCTGTCAATCAATCAATCAATCTATTTGTCTATTTATCTATCTATGTATTTGTCTTTCTATTTTTCAAGATGTCTATCTGTCTATTTATTTATTTGTCTATCTATCTTTCTATCTATTTGTCTATATATCTACATATATATATATATATATATATATATATATATATATATATATATATATATATATATATATATTTTTCAATATAATAGTCTATCTATTTGTCTATCTATCTATCTATCTATTTTTTTATTTAAATGTCTATGTATGTATCAATCTATCTATGTATCTATGTGTCTATCTATCATTTTGTCAATCTGTCTATCATTATGTCTATCTATCTATCTATATTTCTATGTATCTATCTAACTATAATATTATCTATTTATATATCTATTTATTTGTCTATCTATATGTCTATCTATCTATCTGTGTGTGTTTATATATATATATATATATATATATATATATATATATATATATATATATCTTTCTATCTGTCTATGTATCTATCTATTTATTTATCTATATATCTATGTGTTTGTCTATATATTCGTCCATCCATCTCTCTATCTATTTGTCTATCTTTTTGTATATCTTTCTATCTTTTAATCTATTGATTAATCAATATATCTTTATATCTATCAATCTATCTATAAATCTATCTATCAATCTATATATCAATTTATATATAAATCTATCTATCTATTTACCAATCAATCTATCAATTTTTCTATCTATCTATGTTTCTTTTTGTATGCCTATCTATTTATCTATCTATTTGTCTATCTATCTATCTATCTATCCATCTATCTATTTGTTTTCTGTCTATCTATCTATCTATTAATTTATCTATTGATAAATCTATCATTTTGTGTCTCAATCTATGTGTGTGTGTGTGTGAGTGTATCTATTTATCTTTTTATCAATCTATCAATCATTCTATCATCTATATATCTTTCTATCTGTCTATCTGTCTGTCTATTTATCTATTTATCTATTTATCTATTTATCTATCTTTCTATTTATTTATTTATCTATCTTTTTAATTATCTATTTATCTATCTGTCTATCTATCTATCTATTTTTCTATTTATTAGTCTTTCTATCTATCTTTTTGTCTATATATCAATTTATCTATGAATCAATCTTATTATCTATATATCAATCTATGTATTAAATTGTATATCAATCTATCTATCAACCTGTCTATAATATAACTATCAATCTTTTATTAATCCATCTATCTATGAGTCTATATATTTGTCTACCAATCTATAAATCTGTCTATCAATCTCTTTATCAATCTATCTATTTATCTATATATGTTTTTTTCTTTCTATCTTTCTATTTATTTTTCTATCTATCTATCTATCTATCTATTTGTTTATCTATTTGTATATCTATTTGTCTATCTATCTATCTATCTATATTTTTATATATCTATCTATCTATCTATTTATCTATCTGTCTATCTATCCGTCAATCAATCAATCTATCTACCTATTTGTTTATCTGTATGTCTAAACCTCTATCTTTCTTTATATCTATCATTCTGTATATCTATCTATCTATATTTATATTGATTTATTAGTTTATCTATTTGTATATCTATCTGTCTATTTATCTATCTCTCTATTTATCTTTCTATTGTCTATATATCTATCTATTATATCTATCTGTCTATCTATCTATCTATATATCTCTCTATATATATTTATGTCTATCTATCTACCTATCTATCTATCTATCTATCTACTTATCAATCTTTTTATCTTTCTAAATCTTTCTATAAATATGTATATCCAACTATTTATATATTTGTGTATCTATCTATCTATCTATTATTCAATCTATTAATCTATCTAACTATCTATCTATCTATTATTCTATTTGTCTATCTAATAATCTATCTATGTCTCTTTCTCTATATTTGTCAAACTTTCTATATGTAATTTTATTAGACTTTCTATCTATTTATCTATTTGTATACTTTTTCTTTGTATCTTTAATATATATATATTATATATATATATATATATATATATATAAATATATATATATATATATATCTATCTTACTGTGTGTGTCTGTTTATTTATTTATCTATCTATCTATCTATTTATCTATCAATTTATCTATCTATTTATCTATCTATTTATCTATCTATCTATGGGTCTATCTATATGTTTCTTTAGCAGTATATATATATATATATATATCTCTCTATCTGTCTATCTATATGTCTATCTATCTACACATATATCTATCTTTCTATCTATATAGCTATATATCAGTCTAATAATATATTTATATATCCATCTATCTATCTATCGGTCTATTTATTTGTCTATGTAAATGTCTATCTATCTATCTATTAATCTTTCTTTCTGTCTATCTATATATCTTTTAATCTATCTATTTATCAATATATTAATCTATCAATATTCTATTTATATTTATATCTATCAATCTGTTTATCGATATGTATATCAATCAATCTATCAATTTATATATCATTCTATTTATCAACCTGTCTATTTATCTATCAATCTTTCTGTTTATCTATTTGTCTATCTATGTATTAGTTTATTTATCTATCAATTTTTCTATCTAACAGTCTATCAACTTGTCTATCAAATTATCTATATTTCTATCTATCTATCAATCTTTCTATTTATCTATTTGTCTATCTATCTATTAGTTTATTTATCTATCAATTTTTCTATCTAACAGTCTATCAACCTGTCTATCAAATTATCTATATTTCTATCTATCTATCTATCTGTCTATGAGTTTGTCTGTTTGTCTGTTTGTCTGTTTGTCTATTTTTGTATTTGTCTATTTTTCTATCAATTTATGAGTATATTTGTTTGTTTGACTATCTTTATGTATGCCTACCAACCTGATTATCTCTCTTGCTGAATACTTACTAGTCTGTCTGTCTATATATCAATCTATCTGTTTTACAATTTATTTGTCATTTTTTCTGTTTGTCTATCTATCTATCTAACTATTTGTTTACCTTGCTCTCTATCTATTTGTATATCTATATAACTAGCTATCTACCTATCTATCTATCTATCTATTAGTCTATTTATCTCTCTACTTGCCTATTTATGTATCTATTTATATATATATCTATCTATCTATCATTCTTTATATCAATATCTCGATCTATCTATCTATATATTTGTGTGTGTGTGTGTGTGTGTGTGTATATATATATATCAATCTATTTATATAACTACCTATTTTTTTAGCTATCTACTTGTCTATCTAACTATCTATCTATTTCTCTATCTATCTTCTATCTACATATCTATCTAAATGTATATCATT
>JAREIK010003046.1:149210-215354 GCA_029783825.1 Sapria himalayana | reverse complement strand
TATCAGTCTATCTATATATCCAAAATTCCTATTTATTTATCTATCTGTCTTTCTATTTATATATCTTTTTATCTATCAACTTGTATATAAATATGTATTTTTAATTATCATTATATCTATTTATCTTTTTGTCTATCTACTTATATATATATTTATCTATCTTTGTTTATATCTATCTATCTTTCTTTCTTTCAATCTATTTATGAATATATTTATAAATTAATCATTTTATTTATTTATCTATCAATCTATCTATCTGTTAATAGGCCTATCAATCTATACATCTATATATCTATCGATCTATTTGTTTATCTTTTTATATTTCTCTCTGTCTATCAACTATATATTTGTTTATGTGTCTATATATCAATCGATATATATATATATATATATATATATATATATATATATATATATATATATATATATAACTATTAGGTAATCTATCTACCTATTTGTCTATCCATGTATTTGTTTATCTATCTATCTATCTATCTATTTGTCTACCATTCTATCTATTTATCTATCTATTATTCAATCTATGAATCTGTATATCAATCTACTCACCTTTCTTTTTATCAATTTATCTATCAATCTATCTTTCATTATATCTATCAATCTATCTAGCTATTTATCTATCTATCTAACTATCTATCTATCCATCTATATATCCATCTATCAATATATCTATCAATATATCTATCATTATCTATATATATATATATCTATAAATCTTTCTATTAATCTATTTATCAAACTATCTATATATCTGCTTATCTACTGTCTATCTATTTGTTTGTATGTTTGTCTATTTGTCTATCTATCTATCTATTTATCTATCTATTTGTATATCTATCTATCAATCTATATGCCTATCCATTTGTCTATGTATCTATCAATCTAATTATCCATCTATCATTCTATCTATTTGTTGGTATATCTATTTATCTATCTATCATTCTATCAATCTATTTCTCTATCCATCTCTCATTCTATCTATTTGTTGGTATATCTATTTATCTATCTATATATCATTCTAACAATCTATTTATCAATCTATCTATCTATCATTCTATTAATATGTTTATCAAGCTATCATACAATCAATCTATCTATCATTCTATCAAGCTATATGTCTATCTATTTGCCTATCTATCTTTCTATTTATTTTCCAATCTATCTGTCTATCTATTTGACTATTTAACTATCTATTTATATGTCTATTGATATGTCTATCTATTAACTATTTATAATTCTATGTTTCTGTCTATCAATATATCTATCAATATGTCTATTTATTTGTTTATCTATTTATTTATTTATATGTCTGTCTATCTATCTATCTATTTGTTTATCTATTTGTCTATCAATTTGTCTATCAATTTTTCTATCTATCTAACTATCTATTTATCTATATATCTATGTTTCTATATATCTATCTATCATCATATCTATTTATCTGTCAATCTATATATCAATCTATATATATGTCTATATATCTGTCAATATATCTATCTATATATATGATGTCTATTTATCTATCTATCTGTCTATCTGTCTTTTTACCTATCTATCTATTAGTTTATATGTCTATCTCTCAGTCTATTCATCCATCAATATATCTATCTATCTATATCTCTATCTATCTATCTATCTATCTATATATCTATATGTATATCTATCTATATAACTATCCATCTATCTATATATATATATCTATTTATCTATCTATCTGTCTATTTATTTGTCTATCTATATGTCTATCTATTTGTCAATCTATCTAACTATCTTTCTATCTATTTGTCTATCTATCTATCTATTAATATATCTATCTATATCTCTATCTTTCTGTTTATCTATCTATCTATCTATCTATCTGTGTGTGTGTGTGTGTGTGTGTGTAAATATATATATCTATATCTATATCTATATCTATATCTATTTATCTATCAATATGTATATCTATTTTTCAATCTATATGTCTATTTATTTGACTATCTGTCAAACTATCTATCTATCTCTCTGTTTATCTATCTATCTATATATCAATATACCTATCAATCTATTTATATGAATATCTTTCAATCATTCATTATCTATATATATATGTTTATCTATTTTTCTATTTAACTATCAATCTATCTGTCTATTTTTTGTCTATTTATTTTTCTATCTGTCTATCTATATGTGTATATATCTATTTATCAATCAACCTTTCAATCAATCTATCTATTAATCTATCTATATATCAATCTATCAAACAATCTATCTGTCTATCTATATGTCTACCTACCTATCTATCTATCTATCTATATATCAATCAATATATATCTAGGTATCTATTTAATAATCTATCTATATATTTTTCTATGTATCTATTATCTACCTATATGGCTGTCTATCAATCAATCAATCTATCTATCTATCTAACTATCTATTTGCCTATATATCTATCTATTATTCTATATCTCTATCTATCTATCTAACTATCTATTTGCCTATATATCTATCTATCATTCTATATCTCTATCTGTCTATCTATCTATCTATATATTTATTATTGTTTATCTATTTATCTATCTATCAATCTTTCTATATATTTTTTTATCTATTTGTCTAATTATGTGTCTTTCTTTCTATCTATCTATTTATATTTCTTTGTATCTATATATCTATCAATCTACTTATTAATCTGTCTATGAATCTATCTATCAATCAATCATTCTATTTGTATATATATCAATCTATCTTTATGACTATCAATCTATTTATATATATATCTACATATTTCTCTATCTATCAATCTTTCTATCTATCTATGTTTCTATTTATTTTCAATCTATCTTTCAATCTATATATCTTTTTATCTATCAACCTGTATATCAATCTATATATTAAATATCTTTCTATATATATATCTTTCTGTCTATCTATTTATTTATCTATTTTTGTATCTATCTATCTATCAATCATTGTTTCAATCTATTTATGAATATATTTATCAATTAATCATTTTATCTATTTATCTATCAATCTACCTGTCTATGAATCTATCTATTAATCTATATATCTATATATCTATATATCTATCAATCTATTTGTTTATCTTTTTAACTTTCTATGAGTCTATCAATTCTCTATTTTTCTATCTATCTATCTATCAATATATCTATATATCTATATAACTATCAGTCAATCTATATACCTACCTATCTGTCTATGTATCTGTCTATCTATCTATTTATATATCTATCTATTTGTCTATCATTCTATCTATTTATCTGTCTATTATTCTAAATATCAATCTATCAATCAACCTGTTTATCCATCTATCTATCAATTTATCTATCAATCTATCTATCAATTTATCTAGCTATTTGTCTATCTATCTATCTATCTATCTATCTGTCTATCAATATATCTATCATTTTGTCTATCTATCTATCTCTCTATCTATCTTTCTATTACACTATTTATTAAACTATCTATATATATGCTTATCTATTATTTTTCTATTTGTTTGTATGTTTGTCTATTTATCTATTTCACTATTTGTCTGTCTATCTACGTACCTGCATGAATGTCTGCCTGCCTGACTAATTGACTAATTAACTATCTATATGTCTATCTATTTGTTTTTCTATCAATATATCATCTATCTATCTACCTATCAATTTTCCCATTTGTTAGTCTGTCTATCAATCTATATATCTATTTGTCATTCTACTTGACTATCTATCTATCTATCTATTTGTCTTTCTATCTATTTGTCTTTCTATCTATCTGTTTATCTATCTTTTAGTCTATCTATCTATCTAACTATTTATCTACCTATCTATCAATCTTTCTTTCTTTATATTTCTCAATCTATCTATATATCTTTCTATATATCTATCAATCTAATTTTGTATCTTTCTAACAATCTTTCTGCCTAACTAACTAACTAACTAACTATCTGTCTATCTATTTGTATATCTATCTTGTATCTATCTATCTATTTGTCAATCTATTTGTCGATTTATATATCAATATATTTGTCAATCAATCTATCTAATAATCTATCTATCTTTTTGTTTATCTATTTGTCTATGTATCTTTCTATTTAACTACCTATCTATTAGTCTATCTATTTATCTATAGATCTGTATATTAATCTTTCTATTAATTTGTCTATCAATCTATCTATCTATCATTTTATCTATGAATCTATCTTTCTATCTAAATATCTATCTATTTTTCTATCTTTCTATCTATTTATCTATATGACTATCTATCTGTCAATAAATTTTTGTATTTATCTATCTATATATCTAGAAGTCTATCAATATGTCTATCAATTTGTCTATCTATTAGTTTTTTAATCTGTCTATTAATCTTTATATCAAACTATTTATATATTTGTCTATATATAAGTTTATCTTCCTTTATATGTATTAATTTATCAATTTGTTTGTCTATCCATTTGTTTATCTACCTGTGTGCCTGAATGTCTGCCTAGCTAATTATCTATATCTCTATCTGTTTGTCTATCTATCTATATTTCTTACTTACTTTCTATCTAACTATCTATTTGTATATTTGTATGTATGTCTATCTGGATGCTAATCAATCTATATATTAATCTATCAATTAATTTGTCTATCAATCAATCTATTAATCTGGCAATTATTCTATCTATCAATATGTGTATTTATCTATCGATATATTTATCTATCTATTTATTTATCTATCTGACTATGTGTCAATCTATATATCTGTGTTTCTATTTATCTATCTATTTGTCTATCTATCTGACAATCAATATGTCTATTAATCTGTCTATTAAACTATCTATACATCTATCTATTTGTTTATTTGTTTGTATGTCAATATATCTGTGTGTATGTCTATGTGTATCCCTTCCTAACTAAATGTCAGCCTACCTGTCTATCTATATAACTATTTGTTTATCAATTTATATTTCCCTATTTCTATTTATTTGTTTTACATTCTATCTATTTATCTATATATCTCTCTATCTATCTATTTATCTATCAATCTATGTATCTATCAATCACTCTATATGTCTATCTATATGTTTATCTATCTTTCTATCTATATATTTTTCTAAATATATTTATATCTCTCTATCTGTCAATCTCTCTGTCTATCTATTTTTCTATCTATCTCTTTATCTATCTATTTAATTATTTGCATATCTATTTGTCTATCTATTTGTCTATCTATCTATCTATCTGACTATCTATTTATTTGTCTATCAATTTATCTATCTAACTATCTATCTATCTGTGTATCTATTTTTTTATCCGACTATCTATCTATCTGTCTATCTACTTTCAATCAAAATGTCTATCAATCTTCTATCTATTGGTTTATCAATCTATCTATTAACCTATCAATCAAACTATATATCTATCTATCTATCTATTATTTTAAATATCTTTATATCTCTCTATCGGTCAATCTCTCTGTCTATCTATTTTTCTATCTATATCTTTATCTATCTATTTATCTATCTGCATATCTATTTGTCTATCTATCTATCTATCTATCTATTTGTCTATCAATTTATCTATCTAACTATTTATCTATTTGTGTATCAATTTTTATATCTGACTATCAATCTATCTGTCTATTTTCTATCAATATGTCTATAAATCTTCTATCTATTTGTTTATCAATTTATCTATTAACCTATATATCAAACTATATATCTATTTGTCTATCAATTTGTTTATCTATCTATCTGTCTATTTGTTTGTCTGTCTGTTTATCTATCTATCTATTTGTCTTTGTGCCTACCTGACTATCCATCTATCTATTTATTTTTCTAACTATCTATTTGTTTGTTTGTCTATTTTTTTTGTTTGTCTATCTATCTATCTATCTACTTGTATATCTAATTGACTATCTCTCAATCAACTATCTATCAATCTATCTATTTATCTTTCTCTCTAAAATAATATTTCTCTTTGCATCTATCTATCTATATATTTATCTATCTTTCTATCTATGTGTCTATTTTTCTATTAGTTTATCTGTCTATTTGTCTATCTATCTCTCTGTAAACTAATTGCCTGCCTGACTCTCTATCTCACTATTAGGCTGTCTCTCAATCTGTATGTGTATCTAAATTTTTATTTATCTCTCTATTTTTTTGTTTGTTTTTTGTCTATTTGTCTATCAATCTATCTATCAATTTTAAAATAAAACTATTTATCAATTTGTCTATCAATCTATCAACCATTCTATCTATCTATCTATTTATTTGTTTATCTATCTATCTATTTAACTATCAATCTATATGTCTTTCATTCTATCTACCTATATATCTATTTGTCAATCTTTCAATATATTTATCTTTCTGACTATCTATCTATCAATCTATTTTTCTATCTATCTATCTATTAATTTTATATCTATTAGTCTATTAATCATTCTTTTAATCTATCTATCAAACTATCTTTCTATCTATCTAAATATCTATTTATCTTCCTATATGTGTCTTTTTTTCTATCAGTTAGTATGTCTATTTGTCTATCTGCTTACCTACCTGATTATCTGCCTACCTGACTATTTATATCTCTATCTATCTGCATACCTATCAATGTGTCTATCTGTCTATTTATCTATCTATCTATCTGTCTGTCTATTTGTATATCTTTATGTTTGTCTATCTATCTATTTATCGATCTGTCTATTAATCAGTTTATATATCTATCAAATATTTTATCTATTAATCTATCTATTTATCGACGTATCTATCTAGTTATCTATTTGTATATATACCTGTCTATGTACATCTATATTTTCATGTTTATCTATATGACTATCTATGTATCTTTCCGACTATCTATCAATCTATTTGTCTATCTATCTGACTCTCTATCTATATATCTATCTATCTTTCTTTCTTTCTTTCTTTCTATGTACCTATTTATCTATATATCTATCTATTTATGTATCTATCTATTTATTCATAATATATCTGCCAATTTGTTTTTCAATCTATCTATCAATCGGTCTATCAATGTGTCTTATAATCTATCTATCAAACTATCTATATATATGTGTATCTATTTGTCTAACAATTTGTTTGTCTATTTGTTTGTCTTTCTATCTATATATCAATATGTCTATTTTGTATACCAGCCTAACTAACTGTCTTCCTGCCTGACTATCTATCTATTTGTCTATTTCTCTATCTATCTATCTGTCTGTCTATCTATTTGTTTGTTTTTCTATCTATCTATAATCTATCTATATTTTTGTTTTTCTAATAATCTTAATATCTATCTATATATCTATATGTCTATCTACTTATCTATCAAACTATATATCTTTTTGTCAATCTTTTTGTTTATTAATCTATCTATCAATATGTCTTTGAACCTATCTATCAATCTATCACTCAATCTATCTATCAATATGTCTTTGAACCTATCTATCAATCTATCACTCAATCTATCTATCTATATGTCTATCACTCTATCTATCTATTTTAAAATTAATTTATATATCAATCTATTTATTAATCTATATATCAATCAATCAATCTATCTATCTATCTTTATATCTATTTATCTATCTATCTATAAATTAATCTATCTTTCAAACTATTTATCTATCTGTCAATCTATATATCTATCTATCATTCTTCTTGTGTGTCTTTTTTTCTATCAATTTGTTTGCATGCCTACATGCATTACTATCTACCTACATTAATGTCTATCAATCTGTCTATTTGTCTTTATCTCAATTTATCTATTTTTTTGTCTATCTATTTGTATATCTATCTATTTGTTTATCTATTTGTTTATCAATCTATCAATTATTTTGTCTATAAATCCATATATTAATCTATTATCATTAGATCATTCAATTTATCTATTTATCTATTTAACTATCTATCTATCTATATGTCTAATTATCTATTTATGTATTTGAATTTCAATCAATCAATCAATCTATCTTTGTTTCAATAAATCTATCTATCTATTTATCTATCTGTATATTTATCTATCGATCTTTCTTTCTATCTCTCTGTTTGTCTGTCTATCTATCTATCTTTTTGAATATCTTAATATATATATATCTATCTTTTTGTTTATCTTAATATCTATCTGTTTGTTTGTCTGTTTGTCAATCTCTTTGCCTATCTATTTATCTATCTATCTGTCTGTCTATCTATCTAACTATTTATCTTTTTGTCTATCATAATATCTATCTGTCTGTCTCTCTCTCTATTTATCTCTTTACATATCTATTTATTTATCTACCTATCTATTTGTTTATCTATGACTATCTATTTGTCTATCTATATATCTATTAATCCTTCAATCTAATTTATCTATCTTTTTGTCTATTTATCTGTCTATATGTGTGTCTATTTGCTTGTCTATCTATCTTTCTATTTATTTGTCAATTTGGTTGTTTGTCTATATTTTTATCTATTTATCTATCTACATGTAAATCTATCTGACTATTTATCTATCTATGGATCTATCTGTCTATCTATCAGTCTATATATATATATATATATATATATATATATATATATATATATATATATATATATATCTATCTTACTTACTTACTTCTATCTATCTTAATATCTCTCTATTTATTTATCTATATATATATACGTATCTCTCTCTATCTATTTATCTATCTTCCAATCTATTTGTCTATTTATTTTTCTATCTATCTATCTATCTATCTATTAATCTGTCTATCTATATATATATCTATCTATCTGACTATCTGTTTGTTTGTCTGTGTCTATATATATATCTATCTATTTGTCTACATGTCTTCATGACTATCTGCCTGCATGTCAATCTATCTTTCTATCTGTGTGTTAGTCATAATGTATATCTATTTGTTTGTTTATTTGTATATATGTCAGTGCTTATATCTGTCGATCTATCTATCAATATATATATGTCAATCTATCTATATATCTCTATCTTCTAATCATATATATATATCTATTTATCTTTCTATCTAATTATCTAACTTTCTTTCTATCTATCTCTTTATCTATCTATCTATTTATCTATCTATGTATTTGTATGTGTATCTAAATGTCTTTTTATTTGTCTATCTATATATCCATTTATGTATATGTCTATCTATCTATCTATCTATTTTTTTAATAATTTATCGATCGATCTATCTATCTATATCTTTATCTATGTATCTGTATATCTATCTATCATTCTATCAATCAATCAATCTATCTATCTCTCTATCAATCAATCTATCAATTAGTCTATCAATTGGTCTATCAATTTGTCTATCAATATATCTATCAATTTATCTACAATCTGTCTATCAATCAATCTTTCTTTCAATCTTTCTATCATTGTATCTATCTATCTATCTAACTGGTTGTTTTTGTTTCTATATATCTATGTATCTAGTTGTCTATCTTTCACTCATCTCTCTATCTATCTATATGTCTAAATATCTATTTATCTCTCTCTCTCTCTCTATATCGATCTATTGTATATTTATCTATCTAATAATCTATCTATCTGTCTATCTTTCTATCTATCTATCTGTCTATCAATTTATACATATATATATATATATATATATATATATATTAGTCTATTTATCTATCTATTAATCTATCGGTCAAACTATATATCTATTAGTCTTTCTATCCATCTATATTTCTATTTATGTGTCAATTTGTCTATCGGTTTGTCTGTCTATTTGTCTATTGCCTGCCTGCCTAATTTCTACCTACCTGATTGACTATCTCTCTTTCTATCAATCATTCTATCTATCTATCTATCTATTTATTTTTCTATCTGTTTGTATATCTATATGTTTTTCTATTCTTTAATCTATCTATGAATATATCTATCATTCTATATATCAATTAATCTATTATGTTGTCTATTAATCTATCTATTTATCTATCTATCTATCTGTCCATCTATCTATTTATCTATCTATCAATCTATCTTTTTATACATTTGAGTAAATATCTATCTATCTAGCTGTCTCTATTTATATATCTATTTGTCTATCTATCTATCTATCTTTCTTTGAATTTGTGTATCAATCTGTCTAACTATCAATATATCAATCTATGTATGAATTTGTTTATATAACTATCTATGTATTATTCTATCAAACTATCTATCTATTTATTTGTCTATCTCTCAATCTATGTGTCAATCTATTTATCTACCTACCCGATTGACTGTATGCCTCCCTGATTGTTTGTTTATCTATTATTTTTTTGTTTGTTTTCCTATCTATTTATTTGTCTATTTGTTTGTTTATTTATCAATGTGTCTATTTATCTGTCTATCTAAATGTCTATATATACGCATCTCTATCAATATATATATCTATCTATATGTCTATATATATATATATGTATGTATGTATGTATGTATGTATGTATATCTTTCTACTTGTCTATCTATTTGTCTAACTATCTTCTATCTATCTTTCCATTAATCAATCTATTTATCTATCTATCTATCTATATATCTGTATATCTATATGTATGTTATCTATATATCTGTTTGTCTATATATCTATTTATTTATTTATTTATTTATTTATCTATCTATCTATAAATCTTTCTATCTATATTTTTGTCTATGTATCTATCTTTCTTTTTGTCTATCTATTTGTTTATTTATCTTTCTGTCTATTTATCGATCTATCTATCTATGTTTATCTTTCAATCAATTTATCTATCTATCCATTTAAAAATCTATTTATATATCTCTTTATCTATCCATCTGTCTATATATATTTCTATCTATCTGTCTGTCTATCTATCTATATGTTTATATATCTATCCATATATATATATATATATACATATTTGTTTATCTATCTATCTATCTTTCTATCTATACTGTCATTATATCTTTATATCTATATATCTACCTATCTGTTTATCTATCTATATATCTATTAGTCTATCTATTAGTCTATCTATCATTCTATCTATCTGTCTATCTATTTATCTATCTATGTATTTGTTTATCTATCTATCTATCTATATGTCTATTTCACTATTAAAAAATATCTGTTTAGCTACAGAATTTAGCTAGAGAAATAATCCCAAGTTAATTAACGAGGCATTAGCTAGAAAATATTTAGAGATGTTTGATTTTACATTTAATTATAAATTATCACTGGATTTGTGATGGATTAGATTTGAAAATTTTTGATTGAAAATTGTCCATAGCTACTATTATCATAAATTTTCACGTAGGGGATGGTGGGCATTTTAGCAATGATTTTAGAAATGAATTTTCCCTTGCTAATTAATTAAAGATAAAATCACTCGCTAAATAAAATTCTAAATTTTTTTTAATGATTTTATATTTAATTACCAGCGATTTTTCCTTAAATGATAATTTTCACAAAATATATGCAATTAGCTATGAAATTTTTTCTAGCTATTTTGGCTTGGAATAATTTTCATCGCAAATTTTTAATGATTTAATTTTTTTTATTTTATTTGTTTTAATATTTTATATAATTTTGTATATTAACGGTATGTCATGGTTTATGGATGAGTAATCCTTGAAAACAACATTCTTCTTATATAATTATAAAAACTAGATATTATAAATAAATAATTTATATTAATATAGGCTAAAAAAACTATTTTTATGATTATAAAATTTTAAAAAAATTATACAAAAAATTTTTCCGAAAAATTTAATTATGATATTTAAATATTAGTATTTAAAAAACATTAAATAATTTATTATATATTTATAATCATTTTTTATGATATTTTAATTAATAAATAAACATATATAAAAATTACTACTAATAAAAAACTAAAATATTTAATTGTATGATTAAATAAAAAAATTATAATAATATCTCAATTAACGAATAGACAAGTAAATATTCATATTTTTTTAAAAAAAAAATTTTATGATTATTAGAATTTTTTAAAAAATATTTACTAGAAGATTTGAAATTTTTGAATTATAAAAAAATTAAAAATTTTCAAAAATATTTAAAAAAATAAATTGATATTTAAAGATAAATACATAGATGTTTTAATTACATCAAAAAATATCTTGATGATTTAAAAATAAATATGTTAGTGTGGTTATTAAAAGAATACTTCAAGTATTTTTTTCGGATTTTAAAAGAGTTATTTAAAATATTAATAATGAAATTTATTTGTCCTTGTCCTAAAAATACTTAAAGTTTTTTTTATCCCTATAAACACTTTTAAAAGTACTACCAAAATGACAGTTTATTTGATTTTAAATTTTATTTTTTGTCCCTACTGAAATTTATAAGAATTATGCAATTGAATAAGATCTTTTCTATATTCTTATAAAATTTCATTTTTATTAAAATAATAAATATAACTTTTTTTATTATACTTCTCACTTTAAGTAATTTTTAAAATTTTATCAATTATATTTTTATATCAAATAAAATGAAATTTAATGCCTATATAATTATTTCATATTATATTCATAAAAAATAAATTGAATTCATAAAAATTTATAACCATATATGTGTGTGTGTGTGTGTATTAAATACTTTGTTATAATATATTATTTTTTTATTATGAAAAAATATAATTTATGGTTAAATAAAAATCTATTTCTTTTTTTTTATTTATATTATTTAATTTTTATAATTTTACTTTACTTTTATATATTTGTCTTTTTTTTATATTTACATTCTTTTTTTATTTATAGTTTCTGTGATAATATAAAAATACTAAGGCATTCAAGCACTTAAACCTTTTTATCTTTGTGAAGAGGAAGAGAGGAGAAGTGAAACAGGACTACATGAGCACGTGCAACTCATAATTTTACCTCTTCTTGTTACCAAGTAAGATTAACAATGCTCTTCTCCTTCAGAATACTAGTTACATTTCTATCTTTCTCTCAATTTGGTTTCCACTGGCAGAGTTTGGTTGATACAGATTAATTGGTTTTAATTTTTTTTTTCATTTTCCCCTAATTATTTTTCATCTTTTTTCTATTTTACCATCACTTATATGATTTTGACTCTTCACTATGAGTGAAACAACATATGGTTAGTGTAAACTTTGTTCTTTTAATGATTAATTTTTTTGGGTTTTATGGATTTCAAATACAGAATGTTTGCATATTGTTTTCTACTTCTATAACTTAAGAAAAAAAGTATGCATATTGTTTTGTGCTTCTGTAACTTAAGAAAAAAAAACACCATGAGAGATCAAATTTAACTTTTCTAGAGTTAAATTTGATCTATTTGGTATTAATGATAAAATATGAACCACAGATTCCATTCTATGCTAGATCTTGCAGTTTCAAAACAAAGTAACTCAAGTTCATCAATTGATTCTAATGTGATGTATCTATTTCACTTGAATATCGCTATGATACAGGTTGTCGGTGTATAATTTCTCATTAATTGATAATCTAGTTTTTGATTCCCAAAAAATGATAGTTTCTTTATTTATGAATGATTATCATGTGGTTCATCTGGCTTTACATTCTAGTTTATGTTAGAAGAATATGAGCATTTCTTAGAAACTAATCTTCTTTGATTTGGATTTTAGAATTGGTTTTAGTCTTGATGGTATCATATCTGCATTTTCTTTTTCTTCTCAGCTGATCACTACTATATTTTTCATTGAGTTTTATTTCTAATTTGGAATTTGAATTCTACCCATTAGCTATTCTTTTTTTAATCTCAATTGGACCTATGATTCTATGCAAATTTTTTTAGATTTGTACCATAATATTCAAAATTTGATTTGATCATCTTTTTTCATTTTTTTTATTTTTGCATTTTCCTGGGTCTGCACCACAAGCTTAATATTCTCATTTGCTATAAGTATAAATGAATATAAAAAAATTTATTGAAATAAGAGGATGTATATATAATTGGAGAATATGAATGCAAATACACCCATAGACTATGTTGTGCTCCAATTATCACCTAAATCATCATTGTTTGATTTTTTATCTATAATGATGAAATATCTTCTACGTGTGCATATATAATCTTTCTCTATCTTTCTTTATCTTTCTTTCTCTCTAGATATATATGTATGTAAATCTTCATTGATTTTTTGTTCAACGTAGGGGTTCTTTGTTCATCAAGAGCAATGGGAAGACAGAGAAGCTTGATACTAGTCTTTTAAAGTCATTTGTGAGTCAGTTGAAAGTCGTAGAATCACTGAGAGGTCTTGCATGCTCTTCAATTGAGATCAAAGTAGATCAATTCTAAGATCATGAAACTTGCTTTACCGAAGGAACACTCAAAAGGTTACAAACAAGACCCACCAATTTTTTTTCTAACCAAAGTTGATTGCCACTTTTTCATTTGAAGGTTGATGCAGTTGGTCAGTGCACCTAAAGTTTTGGAAACTTTTTATGCATTTGATGAGGAGATGTTCCAGCTGGAAGTAACCTAGAGAATTTTCTCTCATGTAGTATTTTTTTTTAAATACAATCTTCTTTTTAAAGAGAAGATGATTAGAAATTTTATTCACATGGTAAGTCTCATGGAGTTCTTAACTTTGTATTCAGGAAGCTGGAGAACATTCTTCAGGTACCTTTCCTTCACGTCTCTCCTCAAAATACACACACTATTGTACTCTACTTTATATTCAAGCTCAACGGATGGATTCAGTTGCATTTTTAATGATAGTCCATTGACATTGATTGCTTTCCCTAAATTAAAATTAAAACAGATCATGTTTTGATGTGATGATACATTTATTCTCTCAAAAGCAATAAGTCTCGGGTTCAAGAAAATTATATTTGACCTCTTTGATATATCAATGGTAAGATTTGTTGAGAGATATATTTATATACCTCTCTCTAACCTTATGTTAGCCAAGAAACTTGTGCATTGAGTACTAATACATGTTTACCCAAATCAAGCTCAATTGATTTATTAAATTCCATTTTTTATTATAGTTATCAATATTGATTGCTTAAATAGAATTGACATTAGATTATATGTATGTATATCGATATATATATGTATAGATATAAAGATATATATTTACATATGTATATAGATATGTATATATGTACGTATATAGATATATATATATATATATATATGTAGGTATATAGATATATGTGTGTATGTGTGTGTATAAATATATATATATATATATATATATATATATATATATATGTGTGTATTTTAAATATAAATATAAATATAAATATAAATATAAATATATATATGTATGTATGTATATGTGTGTATATAGACATATATATGTGTATATAGACATATATGTGTATATAGATATACATACATACATACATACATATATATATGTATGTATGTATGTATGTATGTGAGCAATATACATGAACCACAAGAGGAATTAATTCTTGGCCAAACAAATGATGATATTGATAGCTAGTTAGGAATTAGGATCGAACTCGCAATATTCAAGTAGTTGTGAATTCAATACCCTACCAACCAAACCACCCTGCTGTTATTAGTTGCAATTATATTTTGATTTTAAAGCATTTGCATAAAATTGAAGCCTAATTTAGATTATTTTTTAAGTTATATCATGAATTTATCAATCAAATTATTTAGGAATTTAAAATTTATATGACTAATATATATTATATAATGATTTTGTTTAATGATGTTTTTTTCTGAGATAATTATATTTTTATTTTTTAATAGATTATATTTTATTGTGATACATGAATAGTAATAAGACTAGAAATACTTAATTAAATTTGATATCTCATAGAAGGATTAGAGATCAAATTATTGTGGTTGAAATATATGGGTTCTATTTTGATTGTCTTTAAAACTATTATAAAAAAATAACATTATATATAATATTATAAAAAAATATTATAAAAAAATAACATTATAAAAAAATATTATAAAAAATAACATTATAAAAATAACATTATATATAAAAAAAATAATATTATAAAAATAATATTATAAAGAAATAACATTATATATAAAAAAATATTATAATATTTTTATAATATTATAAAAATATTATAAAAAATAACATTATATATAGACTAGATTATAGTGATGGATTTTAGCGATGGAATAATCCAAGCTAATTACATCCAAAATATAGCGATGGATTTAGCGATAAAATTTTCCTAGCTAATTACATCCGGAATACAGTGGCAGATTAAACGATGGAATTTTCCTAGCTAATTTCATCTAGAATACAACGATGGATTTAGTGATGGAATTTTCTTAGCTAATTACATCCGAAATATAGGGACGGATTTAGCGACGGAATTTCTCTAGACAATCTTTAATTATTTAATTTGTTTTAATTTATTATTAGTTTTAGACATTTTATTTAATTTTGATTATTTAATGTATGCTAATGGTATATAGACGAGTGATCATTGAAAGATACAACCTCCTCGTAAAATTATAAAAAAAGAATATTATAAATATATCATTTAAAAAATAAATAATTTAAAAAATAAAAAAATACAAAAAATATTATATTAACAATGACTCAAATAACTATTTTTATGATGTATACTTTTTTAAAAAAATTATACAAAAAAATGTTCTAAAATTTTTTATTAAGAAACTTAAAAATTAGTATTAAAATAACATTAAATAATTAATTATATAACTATAATAATTTTTATGATATTTTAAAAATTAAATTAACATACATTAAAATTTCTACTAAAAAAATTATAAAATAAGTCATAGTATGATTAAATAGAAAATATTTTCAAAAATATCTGAATTGACGAATAAACTAGTAAATATTAATATTATTATAAGTAAAAAAAATTTTTATGATTATAGGAAACTTTTAAAAAAATAATTAATACAAAATTTGAATAAATATATAGATGTTTGCCCCTACTAAATTTTAAAATAATTAAACAATTGAGTAATATTTTCACGATTAGCTTTTAATATTTAGTATTTATTAAAATAATAAATATAACTTTTTTAATTATCTTCTCACTTTAAGTAATTTTTTGATTTTTAAAAATTATTAATTATTTCAAATAATATAAAATCTTATGCCTTTAAAATTATTTCATATTATCTTCATAAAAATTAATATGAATTTTTAAAAATGTATACCCATAAAATATACATATTTATATATTTTTTAACATTAAGAGTATTTTATAACTCTTAGGAGAATGACTAGAAGACAAATCATCATTTCATATATGCCTTATTATATAAAGTTTGAAATTTTGTAGCTATTTGATATTTTTTTTATAAGGCTAAACATATATATTTTTAAATCATTTATATATTTATTGTTTAATAGATTTTATAATAAAAAATTATAAGGTGTTTGTTTTTCATGTGTACCTTGCTACACGCACAAGAATTTTTTTGAAAAAATTGTGATAATAGATATAAAAAATTAGCATTTTGTATTATATATATATATATATATATTTATTTATTTATTTATTTATTGTTTATTTAATGTTTTTATGATTAATAATTTTAATTTTTTGGTAATATATATAATCACTTGTTGTCGAGACGCGAGATAAAACTATAACAAGCGAAGTGGCTATGTCCCCCGCAATCCACTTCTATCTGTCAACACAGACACATCAAAACCTAAGTGAAGAGTAATATAAGCGAGATTTCTTATTGATTTAAGGTATGTTTTCTACCCTATTTCTTCATCGATTATCTTAATGCAAGAGTGTGTGTTTTGATTCAGTTGTTTTTTATTCCGAAATTCTTCTTCATTAATCACCATGGTAAGCTTGGATTGCTTATATAAACTTATTCATATATATACTTCATGCATTTGTGATATAATGTGTTCTCATTGTGTAGATGTTGATGGTGCACAGTAGGTATGCTGACCTGATATCTGCATCAAAATACATAATTATATATAAATAATATACATAAATAGTATACATAAATATAAGTGTATTTTATATATGTGTATTTAAACATAACTTTGCATAGATATGCATGTGTGATATAATTCAAATTTCTTATATAATTTTATTTTACTATATCTATAACTATAAAAATAGTATACATAAACATAACTATATATAAATATAACAACGTATATTTAATATACATACGAATATATATATATATATATGTATGTATGTATGTATGTATGTATTTAATAATATGTATATCAACATATTACTATATATAAATGTATTTATCTACATTAATATACATAACTATATATAAATAATAACCATAAATAGTATGAATAAACAGTATAAGGTATGCCGACTTGATATCTACATCAATATATATATATAACTATATATAAATAGTATACATAAACAACATACATAAACATAAGTGTATTTTATATAAGTGTATTTGAACATAACTTTATATCAATATGATTGTGTGATATAATTTGAAATTCTTATATAAGTGTATTTTACTAAATCTATAACGATAAAAATAGTATACATAAACATATCTATATATAAATATAACAACTTATATTTAATACATATATATATATATAGGTATATAACTATATATAAATGTATTTAATAATATCTATATCAACATATTACTATATATAAATGTATTTATCTACATCAAAACCTATACATAGCCATATGTCTAAATATATATAATTACATGAAAAACTATATATAACTACATCTACAACATGGATAACTAGATGCTTCAGAAACTTAATATCCATTCATATCATTCATCTCATTCATACATATTTTTTTTGGATAATGTATAAATCATTATCATTTTCCCATATATTTTAGGAACTTAAATATATTTTTTTCAACCTTAAATGTAATTTTATTATATTTTTATATGTTTGTATAATCATTATGATTTAATATGTTTAGGATTTGTATTTTTGTTTCACATAATATCATTTAATTAAAATTGATTTCTAATAAAATTTTCATTCGTTAAAATTCAAGTTGTAAATTTCAAAACAAATAACAATATGTTTGTGTAATAAATATTATTAAAAAATTTTAAAATATATATGTGATGTAGTTTCAATTTACAAAGATAAAACTTTAAAATTAAAATTTATTTACAAAATAAAATTTGCACCTCATAATATGCAATATGTAATATTTATTATAAAATTAACAATGTTTGAAATGTATTTATTAATTACAAAAAAAAAAAACATTGCAATGTATTAAATTTTAAAAAAAAAATTAAAATAAAATTTAAAAATAATTATTTAAAAAACAAATTCATATATTTATATGGTCATTTATATATTTTGAATAAAATAAAAAAAATAATTACTTGTAGAAAAATATACACATCTATTTATATCGTAATCTGTTTTGTTTGAACATAATTAAAGAAATAATTGATTTTTTACAAAACATTAAAGACATGTATTTATATGCACTGCATTATATTTGTTTGAAATTTAAAGTTTCTAAAATTTATTAAACACAATAAATAATAGTTAGAAATTTATCATAGACATTAATTTTTTAATATAAAAATTATATAGAAAAACAAAAACAAAATTATTTATTTATGAACTATATTTTCATTTTTAACATAATTGTAAAAAAAATAATTTACAAATATGCCAACTTCATTTATTTATATGAGAATAATGATAGTTATTTTAATATAAATATTAAAAAAACATCTATTTGAATAAAATAGAAGCTCATATATATAATTCATAATTTAATTTTATGCATTAATATGCTTCACACACACACACACACACGTGCATACACACACACATACGCACACACACACACACACACATAGACAAATATTTGTTTTAAATATAATGAAGTTACAATATTTTATAAATTGTGTTCAACATATAATATTTAATTTTAATTAAATTTTCAAAATCAAAAAATTTTAAATACATTTACACACACACACACACATATAATTGTTTCATGTGTAAGTATAAAAATACATTATGTATTTAGGTATATGTGTATGTTTGTGTGGGTGTATAGTAGTATATGCATGCATACAAGTATATACACACTACTTTGAAAATGTAGATACATCTGTGAATATATAACAAAGTACAAAAATGTGTATGCTGATATATAATGTATAGTAATGTATATGGATGTATAAATGTGTGTGTGTGTGTGTAGGGTAGTGTACATGCACATATATATTTATGCATATATATGTAAATATCAACATTAATTTTGAGAAGAGAAATACATGAGCACATAAATATTAACATGTTCCACAAATTTGTGAAAGTAGGAGCAAAAAGTGACATTATTGCAAGATACTACTAATCTTCCATCTATATCACTTTGCCTCAAAATTTGATCAGAGTATTACTTGCAATGATAAGGGTTATTCAATACTACATGCCATGTAGTTATATTTTTATACAATATTATAATTTGTTCAAATAAAAAAATCTATCTAATATCTTCTTCAACAACTCTTCTATCTTATTTTTCTAGTCTTGATAAGCTATTTTTAATGTTGATTATATGTACATTTTCTATCTAATATCTCTAGTTCAAACTATTGTAATAGTAAAATCCATCAAATCAATCTAGGGATGACATCTTTCTTTTCTATGAGATATTTGATTATAGAATATTTAGTATATACTATGACTTTGGTTCCTAATAAATATGATATTAATTTGCCAAAATAAAAGATTATTTATACAAGTTCTTTCTCTATAGTGGTGTAATTCAATTGTGCATTTAAGAGTGTGTTGTTATCATAGTATATGATAACTATTTCATAAATATTTGTATAACTATATAAAACGTTCATAATTTATATTTAACTATATTTATAATAATGTAAACTATTTTTATAACTATATTAATAACTATATATAAGTATTTATTTAAAAATATAATATTTGATAACTATATGAGTAATTCTATATAACTATATTTGTAACAAAATATATCATATGTATAATAATATATAACTATATTTGATTGTATTTTACTAAATGTATAACTATAAAAATCATATATATAACTATATCTTTAACTACATACATATTTATAACTATATGTGTATAACTATATATAAATATATGTATAACTATATAATACTCTATATAATTAAATATAACTATATTTGTATCTATGTATACATTTATATATAAGTACTTATTTTTTTTATCCATTTACATACTTATTTTTATATATAATTCTATGTAATACTCTATATAATTCATATAATTAAATCTATATTTTTTTAATAACTTTGTTTATATTTATATATAACTACTTATAACTACTTGTATGAATGCATCTATATATAATTATATGTAAACTATATATAACTCTATTTTTAATTATATATACTATAGGTATAAGAACATATAAAGGTTGACCTCCCTCTCTGGTGACCATCTCTTGAGGTCTATTGAATCTGTTTCTTTTTCTCATTAGATCTATTTACTGCCGTATGACAAATTGATTTAGATTTAGTGGAAGAAATGGGGTTTACATTCAAAAAGTTGTTTAGCATGTTGTTTTCCAATAAGGAGATGAGAATTTTGATGCTATGTCTTGATGCTGGTAGTAAGACAAGAATTCTGTATAAGTTGAAGCTTGATGAAAATGTCACCACGATCCTATTATTTTCATCAATGTAGAGACTATTGAATACAAAAACATCAATTTCACTCTGTGGGATGTTGGGGTTCAAGACAAGATTTTCCCTTTCTGGAGGCATTATATCCAAAATACCCAATGTCTTATATTTGTGGTGGATAGCAATGACAGAGATCAAGTTGTTGAAGCCAGAGATGAGTTGCATAGGATGATAAACGAGCAAAAGCTTCAAGATAATGTTTTGCTGGTGTTTTCTAATAAGCAAGATCTTCCCAATGTGATTAATGCAGCTAAAATTACTGAATAGCTAGGACTTCACTTTCTTCGCCAACACCATTGGCACAATCAGAGCAGATGTGCTGCATCTGGCGAGGGGGTCTACGAGGGTCTTGATTGTCTTTCTAATTATATTGCCAGCAAGTCATAAAAAATTTAGCAGGATGAGATAAACTTTGTTGACATATCTGGATGTGGATCTAATCTTTGCCTATTTTGTTTGAGTTTTGTTTTGTTATGTGGATGACATCATGTGTTTTTAGGGGGATTCAAATTGAATTTATATTTATAAATTGCATGCCTGAAATACAAGACCACTTTTACTTTGTTCTGATCTGTTGTAAGCTGAACTTATTTGTTTTCTGTTTTGTGTCTTTTTGCCATTGGATCGCAAAGGTATAAGAACATATAACTATAAATAATTGTCCTTGATAATATGTATAACTATAAAATATTATACTTAACTATAATTAAAAATATAATTAACAACATACATTTAATATACATTTTTATATATTAGTATATAAAAATGTATTTTACCATTTATATACCTATAGATAACTATATGTATACATATATAAAATTATATAAAAATATATAAAAATATATAAAAATATATAAAAATATATAAAAATATATATATAACTACATGTATAAATATAAGTATAACTATATGTAACTATATGTTTAACAACATGTAACTATATTTATAATTACATGTATAATAACATACAACAATATGCTTAACTATATGTGTATACCTATATTTATATATTCGTATAACTATATAACACTCTATGTAATTAAATATAACTACATTTGTAACTATGTATACATATATGTAAATCTATATATTTATTCATTACTTTATATATTTATGTATAACTATTTATATGAATATAGATATATATACTATATGTATAATAACATATAACTATAAATAATTGTATCTTTTTATATGTATAACTATAAAAGCTTTATACATAACTATATTTAAATATATAATTTACAACTTATATTTAATATACATTTGTATATATTTTTATATAAAAATGTATTTTACTATATCTATACCTTTACATAACTATATGTATAAATATATAAAATTATATGAAAAAATATATATACCAACATGTATAAATCTAAGTATAACAATATGTATAACTATATATATAGCCACATGTAACTATATTTATAATTACATTTATAACAACATACGACATTATGTTTAACTATATGTGTATAACTATATATAAATATTTGTATAATATATAATACTTTATATGATTAAATATAACTATATTTGTAAATATGTATACATATATAAAATTATATAAAGAAATATATACCTATATGTATAAATATAAGTATTACTATATATGTAACTATATGTATAACCACATGTAACAATATTTATAATTACATGTATAATAACATATATCATTATGTTTAACTATATGTGTATAATTATATATAAATATTTGTATAACTATATATAAATATTTGAATATCTATATAAACTAATATATAATTAAATATAAATATATTTGTAACAATGTATACATATATGTAAATCTTTATATTTATTTATAACTTTATATATTTATGTATAACTATTTGTATGAATATATTTATATATAACTATATTTTTAACTTTATTAAAATATTTATGGCTATATATACTATATCTATAATAACATATAACTATAAATAAATGTATCTTATTATATGTATAACTATAAAATTATTATACATAACTATATTTAAATATATAATTTACAACTTATATTTAATATACATTTGTATATATTAATTTATAAAAATATATTTTACTATATCTATATCTATACATAATTATATGTATAAATATATAAAATTATATTAATAAATATATATACCTATATGTATAAATTGAAGTATAACTATATGTGTAACTATATGTATAACCACATGTAACTATATTTACAATTACATGTATAACAACATACAACATTTTGTTTAATTATATGTGTATAACTATATATAAATATTTGTAAAACTAAATAAAACTTTATATAATTAAATATAACTATATTTTTAACTATTTATACATATTTGTATACATATATGTAAATCTACATATTTGTTTCTAACTTTGTATATTTTATGTATAACTAAATATAACTACCCGTATGAATATATATATATAACTAAATATTTTATGAAATATAATTTTATATAACTATATATATTATATGGATAATAACATATAACTATAATTAATTATATCTTACTATATGTATAACTATAAAAACTTTATACATAACTATATTTAAAAATATAATTAACAACATATTTTTTATATACATTTTTATATATAAATATAAAAAATGTATTTTAGTAGATCCATACCTATACATAACTATATGTATAAATATATGAAATTATATGTAAAAATATATATACATACATGTATAAATATAAGTTTAACTATACGTGTAACTATATGTATAATCAAATGTAACTATATTTATATTTATATTTATAAAAACATACAACATAATATCTAACTATATGTGTATAACTATATATAAATATTTGTATAACTATAAAAAATTCTATATAAATAAATATAACTTTATTTTTTATTATGTATACATATATGTATAGATATATGTAAATATATATAATTGTTTATAACTTTGTATACATTTATGTATATCTACTTATAACTACTTGTATGCATATATCTATATATAACTATTTGTTTAACTATATGTAACTATTTATAACTACATTTACTATATGTATACTAACATATAATTATATATGGGATAATAATAATTTGTTCCACTAACTTGAAATTAAATGACAAAAGGTATAATATCAACAATATGTAAGCACATAGCTTGAGAGTGTCCGTTGGTCAGGCTCATATATGGTATAATACAAATAAGGGTCATACCCTTTCATAATCTCAGCCCTTGGGCCTCAGGTCATATATGAACTTATGTATGAAAAAAGATGTAATATTTGATAGGTATATCACAAAACATTTTTTTTTCTTTTATGTAATTCCTCATTCTAACACTAAATTCTCTGTGTGTGTCTCTCTCTCCCTCTAATTCTTTCCGTGTCACTCTCTTCCTTTTTTTCTTTCTGTGTCACACACACTCACTCTCTTATTATTTTTGTTCTCGCTCTCCTTTCTTGCTTGTTCACTCTCTCTCTCTCTCTCCCTCTCTCTCCCTTTCGCCATTTCTCTCCCCCTCTCCCCTTTTCTCTCCCTCTCCCTCTCCCCTTTCTCTCTCTCTCTCTCTCTCTCTCTATCTCTATCTCTCTCCCATTCTCTCATTTTCTCTGCCTCTCTCTCTCCCTCTCTCTCCCTTTCTCCCCCTCTCTCCATTTCTCCATTTCTTTCCCCCTCTCCCCCTTTCTTTCTCTCCCTCTACCTCTCCCCTTTCTCTCGCTCTCTCTCTCTCTCTCTCTTCCCATCTCTCCATTTCTCTTCCCCTCTCTCTCCCCCACCTTCTCTCTCTCCCTCCCCCCCCCTTCAAACTTTAAATATCTTTCTTTTTTGATTTCCTTTCTTGTGCATTTTCGTATTTTGCTCCCTTTATCTAGTATTACCATGATATCTAATAATCTTTATTATGCTAAAAATTGCTTTATTTATTCATGTAGAATCTGCAAACACATTGTCTCGATATTCATGATATTTAAATTTTAAATATTCATCTGTAAGTAATTTTATTTAATTAAAAGTATATTTTGAAGTAATAGAATGATTAAATCAAAATAATTATTAAGCATTATTTTTTGTAAATAAAACAGTTGAAAATTAGTTCAAATTGTCAGTGGATGTACAGAAGATTTATGAATGGAATTTTGAATAAAGATTTTTTGAGTGGGCTTGAAACTTTCATCAATTTTGTATGTAGTCAATCGAGATGGATGGATAGAGAAAAAATTAAGTGTCCATGTAATCATCACAAGTGTCAGAATATCTCTTTTCATGATGCAAACACTATAAGATACCAATTGGCTAAATATGGCTTTGTACCAAATTATGGATGTATCATGGGAAAAGTACAATGATTCTGAACATTGACCAAAATGAGGGTACTAAATCATTTACTTGTGGTGAAGAATCATCAAACACATATCATATAATGATCACGGAAGCTGCTAGTACTGACTTTAAAATGAATTATGTGGAAGACCCACATAATCTTGAAGCTCTGAAATTTTATGAAATGCTTAAAGCTGCAAATAAAGAGTTGTGGCTTAGTTTTAAAACATATTCATAACTGTCACTTTTGGCTCGACTTATGAGCAATAAGTCAGAAAATCATTTATCTGAAAAATTATTTGACCAGGAGACAGAACTGATGAAGGAGATTATTCCGAATAATATTTTGATCACTAACAACTTTTACAACACTAAGAAGTTACTACGAGGAATGGTTCTACCAGTGGAAAAAATTGATTGTTGTTTCAATGAATGTACGTTATATTGGGGTGGTCATAGTGATTTAAATAGCTGTAAGTTTTGTGTTCATCTTTTATCTAAGAAGGTACCTCGTATTGTAGATACGTGACAAAAATTGAATGTTGCATCTAAGTAGATGTATTATTTTCCATTAATTCCTTGATTACAGAGACTATATGCATCAATGCTACAGAAAATGATCCTGTGGACAAACTATCTATCTACAAGCACCCTGGAAGAGCATTTGGAAGAGCAATGAAAAGATGCATGACAGATGCAGAGTACAAAGCAACCTGGAGTTACATTTTATTTTATTGTGAGGAGGTTGCATCATATATTGAGTATGTATACATAAAATGGTTGCAGGTTTAATCTTAATTTAATTTAATCTCTAATAGGAATTATTTAAAATTGATATACATAATTCTCTCTATTTTTATATTTGTGCAGTATTTATGTTGAGCAGTTAAAATATAGGCAACCAGTAATTTCCAACAATGATGTTAATTATATGCTGGAAATTGAATTTGTGAATTGGTTCGAAAAATATGTGAGAATTATTAAATTTTAAATTTTTGAATTATTTAATTTATTAGTATCTTTTATTTGTTAATATTTTTTTTTAGTTTATGTCACAGACAATTGATTCTTTAAATGGAGGTTCAAATATTTTTATTTAGAATCTAAGTAAAGGCTCAAGTAGATATGTGACAACCTATTCTGAGCATTTTATTAATGGATATAAATTTCATACAATCTGGCACCGTTCTTCTAAAACAACAATAAATAGTGATATATGTATTAAAGACTCATGTTATAGTGCACATGAGATTGATTATTATGGTCAACTCAATCAATTTTTGAGTTGGAGTATCCTATACTAAAAAATAATAGGATTATATTATTAAAGTGCGTGTGTTTTGATCCTAAATGAAATGTGATCACAAAGATTCATTCAAATTATAAGATAGTGGATGCTAACCATAAATGCAGATAAAATCAATATGCGCTATTTATTATGGCAGTTCAAGTAGCTAAAGTATATTATTATACATATCTGAGTTTATCTCATGATAAGAGTGATTGATGGGAGATTTGAAAAATCAAAGCTCGATCAAATTTTGAAGTACCAACATCTCAACAAAGAAGTGCAAACTTAGATATTGCACTAGCATTCCAAGAAGATGACATAAATAATATTGAGCCTATGCATGTAGATGAATTCAAAAAATTTATGTGACTCAAATGGTACCCTGATAGAGATTGAAGATGATGAATTTCTATCTGAAGATGAGTTCAAACTTCTATTGAAATCAGATGAAATATGAGAAGATCCATTGAAGGATGACAGTGATGATGATAATTAAAGTGTTATAATTTTATTATAATATTAAACTATCAAAGACTTTCAATATTTTGTTGAAATCTATCGGTGAGTTTTATTCGAAAATACATGCTTGTTCATCATATCTCTATTATTTGTTCTATGTTTTATTTTGTACAGTAGATGGTTCCTAAAGGATGTGGCCATGGTGGAGGTGGACGTGGATGGAGAAAAGAACCAAATTCATCTAGTATGTTTTATTTTCAAGTCATATTTACATATTTCTTTTACCTCCCATCCACAATCTCAATTACTAACTTTGCATTGACTGAAGAGGAAGGCACAACATTTGATGATGTCGTTGGTTTTGTAAATGGGGGAACTATCCGTGTAAAATGTGGTGTAGAAGATAGAGATAGATCAAAAGTGTGTGAAGGAAGCATAATGGTTGACAGACTAATAAATAGATAGATCAAAAGTTTGATAGAAGGCACAACATTCAGATAGATATAAAGATATAAACAATTAGATATATAGATAGGTTTATAGATAGTCAGATATATAGATTGACAAATAAATGATAGACAAATTGATAGATTGACAGACTAATAAATAGATAGATAGTTAGATAGACAGATAGATAGGTAGGTAGGTAGGTAGATAGATACGTCGATAGATACATAGATATGTAGGTAGATATATATATAGACAGGTAGACAGATAACATATAGATAGATAGATAGACAGACACACAGATAGATAGATAGATAGATAGATACAAAGATAGATAGCTAGATAGATAGACAAGTATATAAATAGATAAATAGATAGATAGATAATAAATATATAAACATTTAGATAGATAGATAGATAGATAGATTGATTGACATATTGACAGATTGAGAAATAGAAAAATAGACAGATAGAAAGATAGGCAGATTGATAGATAGACAGAAAGGAAGATAGATAGTCATGTTGACTAATAGACTAATAAACTGATAGATAGATCGACATATATAGATAAATATAGATAGACAAATAGACATATAAATAGATTGACAGATAGATAGTTACTTATATAGAAAGATACATAGATTGATAGATACAAAGAATGGTAGATATGAAAATTTACATAAAGATACGAAAATTAATAGATATATAGATATACAGATAGACAGATAAATAGATAGATTGATAGACAAAAAGATTGATAGACAAAAAGATATATAAATAGATAGAAAATTTGATAAAAAGACATATTGACAGAAAGACTAATAGACATATAGATAGATAGATATATAGATAGATAAATAGATAGATAGATAGACCGATAGACAAATAGATATTTAGAAAGATAGATAGATAAACATATAGATTAATATATAGTTATATAGATTAATATATATATATATATATATATATATATATAGATTGATACACTGATAGATAGATAAATAGATCGTTTGATAGACAAATAGAGAGATAGATAAATTGATTAATTAATTGATTCATAGGCAAGTAGATATAATATATAGATAGAATATAGTTAGATAAACATATATACATAGCTACAATTAAAATATGGACACATTGAAAGATAGATAAATAGATAAGTAGATAGAAAGAAAGAAATGTAGATAGATAGATAGTCATATAGATCAATAGATAGATAGAAGTAATGATAGATTAACAGATAGTCAAATACACATATTGATAGATAAAAAGATTGACAAATTGATTGATAAATAAATAGATAAATTGTTTGACAGATGAATAGATAAATATATAAATTATAGATAGTTAGATAATTAGAATAATAGATAAATAAACTGACAGATATATAAATAGTCATATAGATATATTAAGAATTAGATAGATAGAGAATTATATAGATAGATAGTTTGATAGATAAATAGATAGACATATAGACAAATAGTTAAGTAGATAAATAGATAGATAGATATGCAGATGTATTGATAGATAGATAGATAGGTATATTGGTAGATAGGTAAAAATATAGATATAATGTCAGATAGATATATTGAAAGAAAGAAACATAGATAGATTGATAGATTGATAGTTAGATAAATAAATCATTAGATAGATAGATATATAGATAGATATATAAATAGGTCATTAGATTGGTTGATTGATTGATTAATTGATAGACAAATAAACAGATAGACAAATAAACAGATTGATAGACAGATATTATATATAGATAAATAGATATGTAGATAGATAGATATATAGATATAAAATTACATAGATATACATAGAGACACATTGATAGATAGAAAGATAGATACAGACAGATAGACACATAGACAGATAGATAGAATGATAGATAGATAGATAGATACACAGACAGTTAGATAGACAGACAGATAGATAGACAAATAGACTAATAAACTAATAAACTAATAGATAGATAGATCGATCAATAGATACGTAGATAGACAGATAGATATATAGACAGATAGAAAAATGAGAAGATAGACAAATAGACAGATACATAGATTGATAGTTAGAAAAATATATAGATAGATAAATAGATACATAGATAGACAAATAGACAAGTATACATGTAGATAGAAAGATAGATACATAGACAGATAGACAAATAGATATATAGATAGTCAAATAGATATAGACAGATAGACAGATAGACTAGTAGACAAATAGATAAATAAATAGATAGAAAGATAGATAGATAGACAGATAGATAGATAGAAAGATAAATAGATAGACAAAAAGAAAGATAGACTAATAAAAAGATATATTAGATTGTATATATCTAATGATAGATAGATAAACAAATAGAAAGATAAATAGACTCATACATAGTTAGAATAGATTGATAAAAAGATTGAAAGATAGAAAGATAAATAGATAGATTGATAAATAGATAGATAGATAGACAGATAGCTAGCTAGCAAGTTAAAAAATTAGATAAGTATACAAATGGATAGGTAGATAGGTAGACATGTAGACAAGTAGAATTGTAGACATATAGACATGTTGATAGGTAGAAGGGTAGATAGATAGACAGGTAGACAAGTAGACAATTAAATATGTAGATATCTTGATAGGTAGATAGGTAGATAGTTAGACATTTAGACATGTAGATAGGTAGACAAGTAGACATATAGATAGTTAGATAAGTTGACAGGTAGACAAGTAGATAGATAGATAGATAAAAAAACATATAGACAGCTAGATTGATAGACAAATAGATAGATAGACAGATAGACAAATTGTCATATAGATAGATAGAAAGGAAGATAAATAAATACATAGACTTATAGACAGATATACATATATATAGATAAATAGATAGAAAGAAAAAAAGTTGACATATTGTTAGAGGGATAAATTGACAGATGGAAAGATAGAAAAATTGATAGATAGATCGATACATAGATAGAAATATAGATATATAGATAGGCATATAGATTGATAGATAGATAGATAAAAAGATATATAATTAGTTAGATAGAGAGATAGATAGAAAGAAAGATAATTAGTACTATAGATAGACAGATAGACATATAGTTAGTTCTATATATAGATAGATTGACATATAGATAGATTGGCAGATAGATAGATAGATAGATAGATATAAAGATATGCAAATAGACATATAGATAGATAGATAGACATATAGTCAGAACGTCAATTATACATATAGATAGATAGTTAGTTAGTTAGATAGATAGTAAGTAAGAAAAATAGATAGTTAGTTAGTTTGATAGAAAGACAAAAAGAAAGATATACATATATATAGATAGATAGATAGATACAGAGATAGATATAAAGAAAAGATAGACATATAGGTAGATAGACATATAGACATATATACATTTTGATAGATTGAGAGATTGACAGGTAGAATGATTGATAGAGGATAGATAGATAGATAGATTGATAGATAAAGTGATGGACAAATAGAAAGATAGACAGATAGATTTATATATAGATAGTAGATAGATAAATAGATAGATAGATAGATAGACAGACAGATAGACATAGAAAGATGAAAGATAGATGGATAGAAAGATAGAGATTTAGATAAATAGAAAGATAGAATGAAAGATAGATTGGCATATTGTAAGATTGATAGACAGATAAATAAATATAAAGATTGACAGATATACAAATAGATAATTAGATATGTAAATAGGTTGATAGATAGGTACATAGAAAGATTCATAGAAAGATATATAGAATGATACATAAAAAGATACATAAATATACAAAGAGATAGATACATAGAAAGATAGATAAATAGACATATAGGTAGATTTAAAGATAAACATTTAGACTAAAAGATGAATATAGATAGACATATAGATAGATAAATAGACAAATATAAAGATAGACAGACAGATAGATAGATATACATAAAATAAATTGACAGATATATAGATAGACAAATAGATAGATAAACAGATAGGCAAATATATAGATATAAAGATAGTTAGATAGACAAATTGACAAATAGATAGATAGATACATAAAGATATAGACAGATTAATAGAAAGCCACTAAAATAGATTGAAAGAGAGACAAATTGAAAGATAGATAGATAGACAGATAAACAGATAGAGAGATAGAAACAAAGACAAATCGATAGGTAGAAATATAGATAGATAGATAGTTAGGTAGAAAGATAGACATATACATAAATAGATAGATAGGTAGGTAGATAGGTAGACATATTGGCAGGAAAATAGATAGACAGATATATAGATTAATAGACAGACAGATAGATAATTAGATAGACAGATTGAAAGATAGACAAATAGAGAAATAGATAAATATATAGATAGGCATATGGACAGATAAATAATTAGACTAATAGACATATAAACAGATAGACTTACAAATAGATTGATAGAAAAATAGCTATATAGATAGATAATGAGATTTGCAAGTAGATTAACAAAAAAAATAGATAGATAAGTAGATAGAATAATAGAATGATAGAGAGATGAATTAAACATTTTAACATATAGATAGATAGAAATATAGACATTTAGACAAATAGACAAGTAAACAGACTGATAAATAGATAGACAGATTGACAGAAAGGATGATTGATAGATAGAAAGATAGAGAAGTTCATAGATAGATAGATAGATAAATATGTAGACAGATTGATAGACAAATAGATAGATATATCATTAGATAGATACATAGATAGAGAAATAGATAGATAGATAGTTAGATAGCTAGATAGATAGATAGATAAAAAGATAGAAATATAGAAAGATAGAAAGAAAGAAAGATTGATTGATTAATTGATAGAGACATTGATAGATAGACAGAAAAATTGATAGATAGATAACCAAATAGATAGAAAGACATATATATAGATAGATAGATAGATATACATATACATATACATAGATAGACAGACAGTTAGATAGATAAAAAGATTGATAAATAGACATATAGATAGACAGAAAGATATATATAAAAATAGATAGAAAATAGATATAAAAAAAGTTCGATAGATAATTGATAGATAGATAGATAGATAAATAGATATGCTGATAACCAGATAGACTAATAGGCACTTAGACACAAAGACTGATAGAAAGATAGATATATAAATAGATAGACAGATAAATACATAGATAGATAGACCCACAAATAGATAATTAGATAGATAGATTGATTGATTGATAGGTAAGTTGATTATATAGATAGATAAAAAGATAGAATTATAGATAGATAGAAAGAAAAACAAATATACAGATAGATTGATACACTGATAGAAAGATAGATAGATAGACAGATAGATAAATAGACAGATCGATATATAATGAGATAGATTAATAGATAATATGATTGATAGATAGAAAATAAAAAGATAAATGATTTGATAGATAGATAAACATATAAATTAGTAGATAGATAGTCATAAATAAAGATAGAAAGATAGAGGATATATATATATATATATATATATATATATATAAATAAATAAATAAATAAATAAATATATATATATATATATATATAAATAAATAAATAAATAAATATAAATATAAATATATATATATATATTGATAGAAAGATAGATAGACATAATGATAGAATGATAAATAGATAGACATATAGTTTGATTGATAGAAGGATAGAAAGACAGACAGATAGACTAATAGAAAGACAATTAGACAGATATATATATATATAGATTGATATACAAATAAATAATTTATAGATATATATACATATAGAGAGATACATAAATAAACAAATTTATAGATTGATAGATTGACAGATAGACAAATAGATAGATAAATATAAAAATATAAATATAGACAGATTGATATATAGATAGATATATATATATATATAGACATATATACATATAGACATAGTGACAGATTGAAAGATAGATAAATAATAAATATATAGATTGATTGATTCATCGACAGATAGATAGATAGTCAGATAGATAGATAGTCATATAGATAGTTAGATAGGTAGACTAATAGACTGAGAGACAGATAGATAGATAAATAGTCAAATAATCTAATAAAAAGATAGACAGATAGACAAATATATAGATAGATAGATAGTTAGATAGACAGATATATAGATATAAGATAGAATTAGAGATAGATAAATAGATAAAACAATAGGGAGATCAATAGATATATAGATAGGCAGAGAGATAGATAGATAAATTTAAAAATTCACTGATAGATAATAGACATATAGACAAAAAGACAAATAGATAGTTAGAAAAGTTAGATAGGTAGACAGATAGATAGAAAACTAGATAGAGATATAGATAGATAAATAGATATATTGATAGACAGATATACAGATAGGCATACAGATAGATAGACATATATACAACTAAATAGAAAGATAGTATTATAGATAGATATATATACATATAGATAGATTGATTGATTGATTGATAGAAAGACAGATAGACTTGTAGACATAAAGTTAGAGATAGATAGACAGATACATAGATAAACAGCTAGATAGATTGAAAGATAGACAAATAGATAAATACACAGTTAGACACAGAAAGATAGATAGATAGACAGATATATAGATAAATAGAGAGACATATAGATAGATATATAGATAGATAGACAAATAAAATAATAGATTGATAGATATACAGATAGACAGACAGATAGATAGATATATACAAAGATATATGATAGGTAAGTAGATAAATTGTTTAATTGATAGATAGAATTATAGAAAGAATGATCGATAACTTTATAAATAGATAGATAGATAGACAAATATACAAATAGATTGATATACACATAGATTGACATACAAATTGATAGATAGTCAGATAGATTAGTAGATATAAAGATAGACAAATTGATTGATAGATAGATAGGCAGATAGATATACAAATATAAAGATAGAAAGATAGATAGATATAAAGATATCAAGATAGATATAGACACAGATTGATTGATAGATAAATAGATAGATAGATAGACTGATAGATAGATAGATAGATTGATTGAAAAATTGACAAATAGTCGTATAGATAGATTAGCAGATTAAAAGATTGAGAATTTGAAAGATAGATAGATAGACAGATAAATAGGTAGATAAAAAGACCGACAGATAGATAGATTTATTGATAGATAGTGAGATAGATTGACATATAGATAGACAGTTAGATAGATTGACATATAGATAGATTGTTAGATAGATAGACACACACACACATACACACATATATATATATATTGATTGATAGTTATATTGATAGATAGATAGATAAATAGATAGACATATTAGACAAATAGATAGATAAACTTAGAGATAGATAGATAGACAAATAGTCATATAGTCATATAGATATATAGACTGATAGATAGATAGACATATATATAGATATACAAATAGACACATAATGATATATACAGATAGATAGACAATAGATAGATAGACAAATACACTAATAGACTGATAGATAAATAGACAAATACACTAATAGATAGATAGATAGATTGTTAGATTGATAGATAAATAAATAGATAGAAAGACAAATAGATAGATAGATCGATAGATAGATATACAAATAAATATAGATATTATTTCATAGTGGGATAAATAGATAGATATATATATATATATATATATATACTTACAGATAAAAAAATAGATAAAGAGACAGATAGACACAGACAGTCATATATATAGATAGATAGGTGGACTTGTAGACAATTAGATAGGTAGATATGTAGATAAATAGATACATAGATACATAGATACATAGATACATAGATCGATATATAGATAGATAGTTAAATAGAAATATAGAATGATAGATAATAGACAGATACAGAAATAGACCGATAGATAGAAATATAAATAATTTATATATATATATATACACACACATATAGAAATATTTGTAGATAGATAATAGATAGAATGATAGATAATTTATAGATATATATATACATAAAGAAAGATACATAAACAGACAAATAGACAAATTTATTGATTTATAGATTTATAGATTGATAGATAGACAAATAGATAGATAAGTCGATATAAAGATAGACATATAGATAGATAGATATATAGACAGATAAATATATAGACATATAGACATATAGACATATAAACATATTGACAGATAGACAGATAGATATATAAACAAATAAACATATAGATTGATTGATAAATCTACAGAATGACAGATAGACAAATATAAAGATACATAGATAGATGGATAGATAGATAGATAGATAGACAGATAGATAGAAAGATAGATATACAGAAAGCCATATAGAGAGATATATAGATATACAAATAGTTAATAGATAGATAGATAAATAGAAAGATATACAAATAGAAATATAGACATATAGACTGATAGTAGATATACAGATAGATAGATAGATAAATAGACAGATAGATATATAAATAGACAGATAAATAGATAGATATAAAGATTGATAGACAGATAGACATGTAGATAGGGAGACAAGTAGAGAGGTAGACACATGATAGATTGATAAATAGAATGATAGAATGATTTTCAGATAGAAAGATAGGTACATAGTTAGATAGAAAGATAGAAATAGATATATATAAATATCTATAGATAGAAAGATAGATAATTGGATAATTATATAGTTAATAGTTAGATAGATTGATTAATAGATTGATAGATAGATAGACAAATAGATAGAAAAATAAATAGATAGATAGGCCAATAGACAAAGACACAATTAATATAGATAGATAAATATACATACAGACAAATAGATAAATAGATATATATATATAGATAGACAGATAGATTAATAAACAAATAGATGGTTAGATAGATAGACAAATAGATAGATAGATAGATAGATAGATAAATAAATAAACATATAAATAGATAGACAAATAGATAGATAGTCAAAAAGAAAATTAGAAAGATAGATAGATACATATATTGATAGATATATAGATTTTCATATAGATATATAAACATATAGAGAGATAGACTGATAGACAAATAGACTGATAGAAAGATAGATATATAAAAAGATAAACATATAGACAGACAGACATATAGAGTGATAAAAAGATAGATAAATAGATAGATAGATAAATAGATAGACAGATAAATAGACAGATAGATACATATATACATAGATATATAAATAGAGAGATAGATAGATTGACAGATTGATAGATTTAAAGATAGACATATAGACAGATAGGTAAGTAGATAAATAGAGAAATAGATAGAGAGATAGATAAATATATATATATAGAAATAGATTGACAAACATACAGATAGATAGATAGATAGAGCGATTGAAATATAATTAGATAGATAGTTTGGTAGATAGAAAGAAACACAGATAGTCATATGATAGATAGATTGATAGAAATATAAATAGATTGATTGCTTTATAGATTGATAGATTGACATATTGATAGAGAGATATATAGATAGATTGATAGATGAACAAATAGACATATTGATAGATTAATAGATATATAGATTGATAGAAAATGGTATAGACAAAAAGATAAATAGACAAATAGTTAGATAGTAGATAATAAATACTAGATAGATAGATTGATATATAGATAGCTAGAAAGATAGACAGATATATAAAAAGACAGAAATATAGATAGAAAGATTGAAAGATAGACACGTAGACAACTAGATAGTTAGAGAGATAGACAAATAAAGAGATAGATAGTAAGGTTAATTGGTTAACAAATATCAGATATATAAATAGAGAGATATATTAATAGATATACAGATAGACAGATAGTTAGATAAACAAATAGATAGATATATTGATAGACTGAGAGATAGATAGACAAATAGATAGTTAAATAGACTAATAAAAAAATAGACAGATATACAAATATATAGATATACATATAGTTAGATAGAGGGATAGATAGATAAAAGATAGAATCAGAGATAGATAGATAGATAGATAAAGAGAAAGTAAGATAGACAAATATTTAGATTGGCAGAGAGATAGATAGATTTAAAAATTCACAGATGGATAATAAGCATATAGATAGAGAGACATATATAAAGTTAGACAATTTAGATAGGTAGACAAATAGATAGTAAGATAGAAAAATAGATAGTTAGATAGGTAGATAAATAGATAGACTGATAGATAGATATACAGATAGACATATAGATAGCTAGACATATATTCAAATAAATAGAAAGATAGATATTATTGATAGATAGATAGATATACATATTGATAGATTAATAGATAGATAGAAAGATAGATAGACTTATATACATAAAGATAGAGATAGATATATAGATATACAGATAGACAGATATAAAGATAAACAGATAGATAGATACATAGATATATACATAGAAAGATAGATTGATAGACATATATATAGATAGATATATAATTAGATATATAGATAGATAGACATGTAGAATAATAGATTGATAGACAGACAGATTGACAGACATATAGATAGATACAAAGATATATAGATAGGTAAGTAAATAAATTGAAAATTTGATAGATAAAATTATCGACAAACTGATCTATAACCCTATAAACAGATAGATATATATAAAGATACATAGATAGATTGATAGATTGATAGATAGAAATTAAATAGATAGACAAATATACAAATATATTGATATACACATAGATATGCATACAGATCGACCGATAGTCAATTTGATTGGCAGATATATAGATAGACAAATTGATAGATAGATAGGTAGATAGTTAAATAGATATAAAGATAGATAGAAAGATAGAGAAATAGAAAGATAAAAAGATAGATAGATAGACAAATCGATTGACCGATAGATAAATATATAGATAAATAGATCGATAGATTGAAAAATTGACAAATAGTCATATAGATAGATTTGTAGATTTAAAGATCGAGAATTTGAAAGATAGATAGATAGACAAATAAATAGTTAGATAGTCAGACCGACAGACAGATAGATTTATTGATATATAGTGAGATATATTGACATATAGATAGACTGATAGATAGATAGACAGATAGATATATAAATAGATAAATAGATTGATTGATAGATATATAGATAGATAGATAGACAGGTAAATATATAGATAGATTCGACAAATAGATAGATAGACATAAAGATAGATAGGTAAATAAATAGACATTTTCATATTGACATATAGATTGATAGATAGACAAATATATAGATAGACAAATAGACACATAATGATATATATAGATAGATAGACACATAGATAGACTGATAGATAGATAGACAAATATACTAATATATAATAGAGAGATTTTTAGATTGATAGATAAATAAATAGATAAATAGATAGAAAGATAGATAAAAAGATAGATCGATAGATAGATATAAAAATAAATATAGATATTAATAGACAGATAGAATAATAGATAAATATATATATATATAAATAAATATAGATATTAATAGACAGATAGATAAATAGACAAAAATATATATATATATATAGACAAATAAAAAAAATAAATATATAGATAGATAGATAGATAGGTATATAGATAGATAGGTTGACATGTATTAAAGTAGACTAGTAGACATGTAGACAAATATATACATAAATTCATAGATTGATATATAGATAGATAGATAGAAAAACATATAGATAGATAGATAGATAGATTGGCATGTAGAAAGTTAGATAAATAGATAAATATATATATAGAAAGATATAATGATATACATATATGAAATAAACATATAGACATATAGAGAGATTAATAGATCAATAGTTAGATAGACAAACTGATAGATACATAGATATACATATAGAGAGATATACAAATAGTTAGATAGATTGATACACATATAGAGAGATAGAAAGATTGATAAATAGTCATATAGATAGATTGATAGATACAAACATAGACAAATAGATAGATAGATAAATAGGTACACAGATAGACAGAGAGACAGATAGATAATTATATAGATAGATAGTTGGATAAATAGATAGATAGATAGAATGATACATAGATAGATAGATAGATAGACAGATAGGAAAATAAATAAACACTATAAATAATTCTCAAATAGCAAGGGAAATTTTTCTAGCTTATTGGGCTTATCTCGTCGCTAAAATAGATTAACAACAAATTTATGATGCAAATTATCCCAAGCTAATGTGCTTTTCACAAAATTTTAGCAATAAAAAAAATTTCCTAGCAAATTTTTGAACGACGGAAATTCCCTACTAATTATATTTATTTCCTTGCTAATTTCGATCATAATTAAGAGTAGTAATTAATATTTTTCGAATAAATAAATAAATAAATAAATAAAAATATATATATATATATATATATAATTTGCTAGCTAAATTAGCAAAGGAAAAATCCCTAGCTATTTTCATTCCAAAACTATTTTCATAATTTTATTTTTTTACAAAAGATTTTTAATTACATATATTTAACTTTTATATTAAATAGAAAAAAACATATCCTATAAACTATTATTTATAATTAACAAAAAGTAAAATTAGTTAATAAATTATTCTGATACAATAGTTACATAGTTAAAATAAAAACATAACATAGGTATATAATCTTTTAAAACTAAATTATCATCCTCATCATTAACTGGTGCATTTGTGCTAGGCTCTCTGGTGCTGGTACACTTCTAGAACTCTGTGTGCTATCTATCTCGTCAAGGCTGCAAGTTGTGACTCCATATAGGTCATCTACTAATGCATTGCATTCTTCATTTCTTTCATCTCATCCTTCACTTCTTTCATTTCCTACTTTTCTTCCTTCAAAAAAGTTATGTGAAGATCCATAAAACTTCAACTGGCTTAGAAGTAGCTGTCATACATCTTTCAATGAGTTCTTGTGATAAAATAGAAAATAAAAAATTTATGCTAGATATAAATAAATTAAATATTATATTTTTCATTACACACTTAACTCTCAACATTTATTGTAGTAGTCAAATAGTTATGGAACCACCAAAGTAATGGCCACTTTCATAACAACTATATAGTTTTTACTCACATGATTCTACATGGAAAATCACTTTTTTTGATACATATAAAAAATCCCAATGAGCACAAGCTAAATTTTGCACACACTACAACATGGATGCATCAAATATTCACACGGTGCACGTCCTATACATCAAGCACACATGCAAGTTCACTGCACCACACACACACACTGTGCACTTCCAGGCAGTTATCCACCATGGCTAAGCATCTATGGGATCATATCTCATGGCATCCCTGCCCGCTGGACCATGAACCCACTAACATCATATGCTTGCAAAATAAATCAAACTCTGATAATAAATTTTAAAAACATATTTTGCCGATCTTCTGTAATCTCGAGCCACTTGATCCAATTGATACTTTCTCTATTTGTGAATTGGCCTATTAAATGTTACATGCATTAATGACTGCCTCAGTTGATATCATTGTACTTTATATAAGATTTGAGTTACCATAAATATGCTCCTTCAATGTTCCATTGTGCATGAACTCATAAACAAGAATACTGCCTCCCACGTGAAAATATCCAATGAATTGCACTAGTTTTCTATGATGTATTCTTGAAAATAGAGGCATCTATAAGAGATGCAGAAATGGTCCAAACAACAATTAGTAGCTACAATTTTTTATAAGAATAAAGAAGATATTTTAGCATTGTGCGTTAACCTAGCAGTTATCATGGAAAAAAGAATAATATATGATTATGTTTTTTTTGTTGAGATATGTTTCTAATTTGTATGTAATTGAGTCAATGAGCTACTCATAGTGTTAAGGGTTCTCCAATCTCATAGGTTATATTTATTAACGCATCATGGTTAATAAAGTTGCATTATTTCATTTTTACTTTCTAACATGATACCAAAGACCCAGACCACTAGAACTTTAAGAAAATTAAATAAAAAGAATTTTTTTAGAGAAAGAAATAGTGAAAAGTTAGTTAAGAGTAGTCATTGTTAAGTCTAATGTTCAAACCATAAAAGAGCCTAAGGGTAAAAACTATAAAAAATAGGAGAATTATCAAAGGTGTAAACTTATTCCATGGAAGATTTGCTTAGGAAAGTGTTATGAAATATGAGAGCAAGAAAAATCATTATTCATATCCTATTTTTATCATTTATTATAAATTAAAGTTGAATGAAAGATAAAAAGAAGCCCATGAACACATGATATTCATCCATTATATGCACAAAAATGAATAGAAAGAGTACATTAGTTTGCATAAAACATGTAAAACATTATAACGATGATTTCTCCATCAGGTGGATTGGGTTAAGGATGTTGGTGGATGTAGCTAGTCCTACTGGGCGACTAGCGAACCACGTTATTTTCGGTATTTATTTCTAGTTTTTTTGATTCTGTCGTGGATGGTTGCTAGATTGGATATATATATTGCTTGTTTTCTGTTATTTCTGTTGTTTCTATATTTTAATCTCACTATCGTGGAAGCTCAATTGTCCAACACTACATGCGTATAACTATATATAAATATTTGTATAACTATGTAACACTTTATAAAATTAAATAAAACTATATTTGTAACTATGTATACATATACATATATATATATATATATATATAAATCTATATATTTTTTTATAACTTTACATACATTTATGTATAACTACTTATAACTACTTGTATGAATATATCTATATACAACTATATGTTTAACTATAAATAATTATATTTTTAATTATATATACTATAGGTATAATAACATATAACTATAAATAATTGTCTTTGACTACATGTATAACTATAAAAATATTATACATAACTATATTTAAATATATAATTAACAACATATATTTAATATACATTTTTATATATTAGTATATACAAATGTATTTTACTATATTTATACCTATATATAACTATATGTATACATATATAAAATATAAGAAAAAATATATATACCTACATGTATAAATATAAGTATAACTATATGTGTAACTATATGTATACCTAAATGTAACTATATTTATAATTATATGTATATCAACATACAAAATTATGTTTAACTACATGTGTATAACTATATATAAATATTTGTATAACTATGTAACACTCTATATAATTAAATATAACTATATTTGTAACTATGTATACATATATATAAATATATGTAAATCTATATATTTGTTTATAACGTTGTATACATTTATGTATAACTACTTATAACTACTTGTATGTATATATCTATATATAACTATATGTTTAACTATATATAACTCTATTTTAACTATATAAACTATTAGGTATAAGAACATATAACTATAAATAATTGTCTTTGACTACATGTATAACTATAAAAACATTATACATAACTATATTTAAATATATAATTAAGAACATATATTTATTATATGTTTTTATATATTAGTATATAAAATGTATTTTACTATATCTATACCTATAGATAACTATATGCATACATATATAAAATTATATGAAAAAATATATATACCTACATGTTAAATATAAGTATAGCTATATGTGTAACTATATGAATAACCACATGTAACTATATTTATAATTACATGTATAAAAACATACAACATTATGTTTAACTACATGTCTATAACTATATATAAATATTTGTATAACTTTGTAACACTCTATATAATTAAATAAAACTATATTTGTAACTATGTATACATATATATATAAATATATGTAAATCTATATTTTTTTATAACATTGTATACATTTATGTATAACTACTTATAACTACTTGTATGAATATATCTATATACAACTATATGTTTAAATATATATAACTCTATTTTTAATTATATATACCATAGGTATAAGAACATATAACTATAAATAATTGTCTTTGACTACATGTATAACTATAAAAATATTATACATAACTATATTTAAATATATAATTAACAACATATATTTAATATACATTTTTATATATTCATATATTAAAATGTATTTTACTATATCTATACCTATATATAACTATATGTATACATATATAAAATTATATGAAAAAATATATATACCTATATGTATAAATATAAGTATAACTATATGTGTAACTATATGTATAACCACATGTAACTATATTTAGAATTAAATGTATAATAACATATAATATTATGTTTAACTACATGTGTATAACTATATATAAATATTTGTATAACTATCTAACACTCCATATAATTAAATATAACTATATTTGTAACTATGTATACATATATATAAATATATGTTAATTTATATATTTGTTTATAACATTGTATATATTTATGTATACCTACTTATAACTACTTGTATGAATATATCTATAAATAACTATATGTTTAACTATATATACTATTGGTATGAGAACATATAACTATAAATAATTATCTTTGACTACATGTATAAGTATAAAAACATTATACATAACTATATTTAAATATATACTTAAGAACATATATTTATTATACATTTTCATATAATAGTGTATAAAATGTATTTTACTATATCTATACCTATAGATAACAATATGTATACATTTAAAAGTATATGAAAAAATATATATACCTACATGTTAAATATAAGTATAACTATATGTGTAACTATATGAATAACCACATGTAACTATATTTATAATTACATGTATAACGACATACAAAATAATGTTTAACTACATGTCTATAACTATATATAAATATTTATATAACTATGTAACACTCTATATAATCAAATAAAACTATATTTGTAATTATGTATACATATATATATATATATATATATATATATATATAATTCTATATATTTGTTTATAATTTTGCATACATTTATGTATAACTAATTATAACTAATTCTATAATATATCTATATACAACTATATGTTTAACTATATATAACTCTATTTTTAATTATATATACTATAAGTATAAAAACATATAATAATAAATAATTGTCTTTGACTACGTGTATAACTATAAAAATATTATACATAACTATATTTAAATATATAATTAACAACATATATTTAATATACATTTTTATATATTAGTATTTAAAAATGTATTTTACTATATCTATACCTATAGATTACTATATGTATAAATATATAAAATTATATGAATGAATAAATATACCTACATGTATAAATATAAGTATACCTATATGTGTAACTACATGGATAACCACATGTAACTATATTTATAATTTCATGTATAACAACATACGACATTATGCTTAACTATATGTGTATAACTATTTATAATTGTTTGTATAACTATATAAAACTGCTATATAATTAAATATAACTAAATGTGGCATTATTTCTTATCCTGCCAATATTTTTGTAGCTCATGGAGTTTGAACTTACAAACTCCAAGGAGGCTCACTTTTATCTCAAGATTCAATGTATCGAGCCTTTTGTTTTTGATCTGTCAATATATATATATACACATTTAATTGATGTTTATAATATATATATATATATATATATATATATAATTATTTATTTATTTATTTATTTATATAGTTATATATATATATATATATATATATATATATATATATTGTTTTTTGTGTGTAGGTATATATATTTTATTGAACACGTGGATAAATGTTAAAAAATATCGATTAATATTCAAGCTCATTTAAATTCATTGAAACAAAATAGAGACATGAATATATTAACAAACAAATCAAGCATCATTGAACTTCATTGAATTTTAATTTTACCCATTTATTCATATTAAAAATTTGTTACATTTTAAAAAAATGTTTAATAAATAAAATTAAATATAAATCATAAATATATATGGAATACATTTGTATATCTTCAGAATGCATCAAAACACTTTGTTTTTGTTATTCTAATTGAATTTTGAGTATTAATAAACATTCTTACTAATAAATGAGAGTTGTTAAAATATTATCATATGCTTATTTAAATAATATTGTAAAGCATTGGAATACAACAAAAATATTATTTTATCATTTTTATTATATAGTCTCAAATTAAAATTAATTAACATTAAACATTTTTATTGCCATTGTCCACGAGACCATTGCATATGCTAAGGGTGTGTTTTGATTTTGCTATTTTTATTACAAAATTCTTTTTTTAGCTTAACTATTACCATATATGCATTTTCCATTGAAATTATATAATAGATATTTTTGTCAAAATAATATTGTGTAAAGTGAAGTTATTATCACAATAATATAAATGACCAAATATCCTCCTCATGCACACAATATTAATCTGGATGTTCATAGTAAATCATTACAAGTTTTAAAATCTTTAATTACTAGAATATAAGTGATGGTCATATCTTTAATTTTGTGAAATTAATAATTTCCCATTTTTTTGTATTGATTAGTTATTAATTGAGGTGTATGTAAGTTTTCTTAACCAAACTATCTTTTGATTGTAGTTTTCCACAAAATAATTATAGTGTTAATGTCTATGTATCTCTAATTAGTTTAAATTTGTAAGGCTAGAAATCTACAATTGTAGCTTGCTTCAAAACTATGTTTTCTAGTTGAATACTTTGTATGATATGTTTTCAATTCCAAATATGTTTTCATTCATGTCTGAATTCTTCATTAATTCATTTTCCAAGAGTTCTTGGAATTGTATCTCCATTCCATTAATTTATTCTTTTTTTTATTTTAATATTCAAAGATTGAGTTGAATCATAATAAAAATCGTGCTATTTGATCTTCATCGAGAAGTGAGAAGCTTACTCCTTCAAAATTTCAATTTATTTCTTTTTGCTTTCCTTTCTTGTCCATTCACATATTTTACTCCTTTTATCTGGTAATAGCATGATATTTATTAATCTTTACCATGCTTAAAAATGCTTTCTTTATTAAAGCAGATTCTGCAAATGTATTACCTCGATATTTACAATATCTAATATTTAAATATTCATTTGTAAGTAATTTTATTTAATTATTAGTATATTTTGAAGAAATCATATGTATCATTCAAAATAATAATTGAGGAATATTCTTTGCAAATAAAATAGGCAAAATCAGTTCAGATCATCAGTGGATGTACAAAAGGTTTATGAATGAAATTTTGAATCAATTTTTTTTGAGTAGGCTTGAAACTTTCATCAACTTTGTGGTAGTCAATCAAGATGGATGGATGGAGAAAAAAATTAAGTGTCCATGTAAGAACCACACGTGTCAGAATATCCGATTTTGTGATGTAAACACTATAAGATATCATTTGGCTAAATATGGCTTTATACCAAATTATTTTGTTTGGATTTATTATGGGGAAAGTACAATCGCTCTGATCATTGATCAAAATTAGGGTACTGAATTATTTGCATGTGGTGAAGAAGCAGCATACACATACCATAGAATGGTCATGGAAGCTACTGGTGTTGACTTCAATTTGGATTACATGGATGAACCACCAAAACCTAAAGCTTAGAAATTTTATTAAATACTTAAAGCTACAGATAATGAGTTGTGGCATGGTTATAAAACACATTCACAATTGTCACTTGTGGCTCAACTTATGAGCATGAAATTACAAAATCATATGTCTGAGAAATTATTTGATCAGGTAACATAACTAATGAAGTAGATTGTTTTGGAATATAATTTGGTCACTAACAACTTTTACAACACTAATAAGTTAGTACGAGGTATGAGTCTACTAGTATAAAAAATTGATTGGAGTTTCAATGGATGTATGTATATATTGGGGTGGTCAAAGTAATGTTATTAGCTTTAAGTTTTGTGATCATCTTTGGTTTAAGAAGGCACCTTGTGTTATAGATATGTGACAAAAAATGAAAGTTGCATTTAATAAGATGTATTACTTTCCTTTAATTTTTCGAATATAAAGACTATATGCATCAAATGGTAAAGCAAATGATATTAGGTGATATTATGAACATGAGATTGAAGAAGGGGTGATGTTTCTTCAATTAGATTCACTTTCTTGAAAGTATTCTAGTCATATACATCAAGATTTTGATGTTGAAAGTCGAAATGTGAAATTAGGTCTCTACTCTGATTTATTTCAGCCATTTGGCCAATCTAGACAATAGTATTCAATATGGCCAGTGATAGTGACACTTTATAATTTACATCTGTGGTTCTGTATGAAGGAGCAATATATGTTTTTGATCATATTGGTTCAAGGGCCAAAAAATCTGAAATACATGCTAGATGTTTTCTTATAGCTTCTTATTATAGTGTTAAATTATTTGTGGGGTGTTGGCGTAAATACAAATGAAATCTCAAAGAATAAACATTTTATTATGCGGGCAGCCCTTATGTGGACAGTAAGTGACTTTCCAACATTTTAAATATTGTCTGGTTAAAGTATTGCAAGACAATTTGCATGCCTGTATTGCATGAAAAAGTCTGATGCATTTACTCTCAAATTCAGTGGTAAATAATCATTGTTTGATAATCATCATAATTTTCTACCTATGAATCATTCATTCCTAGAAATAGAAATGCATTTCGAAAAAATACATTAGTGATAACAGTTGCACAAGCTATTCATTCTGAAGATGATATTTTGGCAAAGATTCATAGTTTACGTATGAAGAAGCTAAATAAAAAAATGCTATTGAAACTAATGGACCAATATGAAAAATATTTGGATGGAGGAAATGTGATATATTTTGGGACATGCCCTATTGGAAGTCCAATTTAATTCGTAATAACTTGGATGTAATGCATATTTAAAAAATATGTTTGACAATATTTTCAACATTATCCTTAATGTAGATGAAAAAACAAAAGATACTTTAAAATCAAGACAAGAGCTGAATGATTAATGTCAGCATCCTGATTTAAACTGAATGAGGCAACAGGAAAATTTTTTAAAGCTTGTTACACACTTGAGAGTATTCAAGAAAGATATTATGTGAAAAGCTTAAAATTTTGAAATTTTATGATGGATATGTGTCAAATATGGGTAATGTGTGGATATAAAGAGTCTTATGTTATTTGGAATGAAAAGCCATAACTATCATGTATTTATGCAAAGATTAATTACAATTGTATTTCGTGAATCACTTACCCTTTGTGTTTGGAAGGTCCTTACAGAATTTAGTTTGTTCTTCAAATAGTTTACTACAACCACAATCAAAATAGATAACATGGTGAGGTTGGAGAATGACATACCACTTATTCTTTGTAAGCTTGAACAAATATTCCCACAGAGCTTCTTTGACTTAGTGGAGCATTTTCTGATCCATTTGGCATATGAAGCCGGGATAGCAGGGCTAGTACAATACAGGTGGATTTATCCTTTTGAAAGGTAAATACATATAAGTAGCTGTGTTTTATTATTTCAAATATAAAGTAATATTGTAATTTAATATAATTGAAACCTAACATTTTTATTGTAGGCATCTTCATACGTTTAAATTCAATGTTAGAAACACGTAAAAAGTTGAAAGTTTAATTCGCAATGCATATTTAGTAGAATAAGCATAATCTTTTTGTTCTTATTATTTTGAGGATCATGACGATACAAAGAATATAAATGAGTCTCGAATTGATGAAGGTCATGTGCTGCTAGAAGATGATACCTGTGGACAAGTTATCTATCTTCAAGCACCCTGGAAGAGCATTTGGAAGAGCAAAGAAAATATCTATGACAAATGAAGAGTACAAAGCAACCCAAAGCTATGTGTTACTTAATTGTTAGAAGGTTGCACCATATATTGAGTATCTATACCCAAAATGGTTGTAGGTTTAATCATAGTTAAAATTTATTTACATTTTTATTCCTCTGTTTATATTTGACAGTATTTATGCTGAGCAATTAAAAAAATACAGCCAACAATTTCCAGCCATGAGGACCATTGTATGCTAGAAATAGAATTTATGAATTAGTTCAAAAACAATGTGAGAATTATTAAGTTTAAATTTTTGAATTATTTAATTTATTAGTATTTTTTAGTTTTTAACATCATTTGCATAATTTATGTAACATGCAAATGATCTTTCAAATAGAAATTCCAATATTTTCATTCAAAATCTAAGTAAATTACTATTTAGATATGTAACAACCAATCCTAGGTATTTTCTTAATGGATATAAATTTCACCCAATTTTGCACGGTTCTTTTAAAACATCAATGAATAGTGGTGTATGTATTAAAGAATCAATTTATAGTGCAGATGAGATTGATTATCATGGTCAACTCACATAAGTTATTGAGTTGGAGTATTTTGGACTTGAAAATAATAGGATTGTATTATTAAAGTGTGAGTGGTTTGATCCTACATTAAATATGGGTACAAAGATTAATTCGGATTATAAGCTACTTCATTTTACCCATATAAGTAGATATAATCGTTATGCGCCATTTATTATGGTAGTTCAAGCCACTCAAGTATATTATAGTACATATCCATGTTTATCTCGTGATAAGAATGACTTGTGCATGATTTGCAAAATTAAAGCTCGATCAACTTTTAAAGTACCATCATTTAAAGAAAGAAGTGCAGGCATAGCTATTTCACCAGTATTCCAATAATATGACATTAATAATATTGTGCATGTGCATGTAGATGAAGATCCTAAAAATTTATGTGACTAAAATATTGGCCTAATAGAAATTGAAGATGAACAATTTCTATCTGAAGATGAGTTGGAAATTCCATCAGAATCAGATCAAATGACAGAAGATCCATTGGAGGATGACAATGATGCCGATAATTAAATTGTTATGATTATTTTATAATATTATACTATCAACGACTTTTTATATTTTGTTGAAATCTATTGGTGCGTATTATTCTAAAATGCATGGTTGTTCATCATATCTCTATTATTTGTTCTATGTTTTTATTTTTTGTATAGTTGATGACACCTAAAGGATGTGGTCGTGGTGGAAGTGGATGTGGATGTAGAAATGGACGAAATTCATCTTGTATTTTACATCTTGTTGCAAATTTAGTACCATCTCATACCTACAATATCCAGACTTAAACATCACCATCTCCATCTCCATCATCATCATCATCTTTGACACATTTACCATCACTTTTATTAGATATAAGCTCACCACCCATTGTCCTTCCTGCACACACTTTTGATCCATCATCAATTTCTATAGCACCTTTTACACCGACAGTTCCCCCATTTACAATACCATCGACATCATAAAATATTGCGCCTTCCTCTGCATTCAGTACTAAGTTGGTAATTGAGATTGTGGATGGGATGTATAAGAAATATGTAAATATTAGTTGAATAAAAAATTATGATGTTTCTTTTAGTAGTTTTTTATATATAGTATTGATTTGCTTGTTTCAATGTTATTTATTTATTTGTATAGTTTTATTCCACCTCAAAAGTGTTCGGTTATAATTACAAATTCTTTAAATAAAATGATCGATTCTAAAGCATTCTCATGAAAGAAAGTTTTAGAATCGATAAGAGAGTCTAATTTTAATGACATTCATGTAAAAAAATGAAATAAAAGCATTTGAAATTATTTACATAATTAGTTAACTAATATGTTGGTTATTATTCAAGTGGTAAATTATAATGTCATTATTATTTATAAATTTTTTTGTGCTTTTTCTATATATAGAATCATTGTTGCCATCCCCATTAATCCCAAGCCTTTTCTTAACAAATTGACTAGGAAGTCGATCTTTGTAAAACTCAAGTGGGGAATGGAATATAAAGGTGAGCTACTTTGTGTTCGTTTCCTGTGCATTGCGGATTTTTTTCTCATTTTTTTTCTTTGGTTTTTTTAGGTTTCCTTGCTTCAGTGGATTCCTATATGAACCTATAGGTGTGAAAAAATTCAATACCACGTAGCATGTTGTCATTTCAAGTTCTATTTCCCTTTTGTTTGGTACTTTTTAATTTTCTTATAATTAACCTTTGGCTAATGCATGAAGCTGGGAAACATAGAAGAATATGTTGATGGGCAGTTCACTGGAAATCTTGGAGAAATCTTGATTCGGAAATTTAAAAATAAGCTTATGTTTATCTCGTTGTGTGAAATTTCTAGCAAATGGCAGTTGGTGTTGTTTGCTCTAGTATATCAGATTATCAGCGATATTGTGTTGTGTTCTTTATTGGTTTGTAAATGTAGTATGTTATGCTCCACATGTAGGTGTAACAATATTCTCTATTTGCATAGAGTACCAGAGGACAAAGAACTAGAAGATGCTTACCATGCCTGAGAGACCTATATGTGTGTTTTAAGCCCTAAAATATTTCCTTCTATTGTCTTTGATGGTATGTGTATTTGCATGAAAGTACATGTGTCTGTGTTTAGACACACACACACAAGCACATACATACATGAACAAGTATACATACATGCAACTGATTGCAATGTTAAAAAAAGTGATGTTGGAAGTGCAGCTAGATAAAAAAGAGAAATTGCAGATACAAGGAAGGAGTTGGAGGGAGAGAGGAAATGTAAACTATAACTAAAGGAAGCAATGCAGATGGCCGTGGAGGGACATGCTTAGGTACTAGTGTAGTATGCATATTTTGAGGAGCTGGGGAAAAGAAAGCAATGTTAATTTCATAGACAGATTATACTGCATGCACTATCATTAGATACATTGATGAAGAATAAGATGTAATCAAGTTTTGTTATATTTTTGTTTTAACTATGTAACATATTGTATCAGAATATTTTATTAACTAATTTTATTTTTTATTAATTATAAATATTGGTTTATAGTTTATATTTTTATTAAATTTAATATAAAAATTAAAAATATATAATTACATTTTATGTAAAAAATTAAAAATGTGAAAATAAATTTGGAATGAAAATAGCTAGAGATCTTCCCTCACTAATTTAGTTACGAAAATTTACCCGCTAATTTAGCAAGAGAATTTTCCCTCGCTAATTTTGCTTTAGAAATTTTCTTCGTTAATTTTGCTATGGAATATAGTACTCGTTAATTTTTGCGACAAGCACTTTAGATTAGGAAAGGTTCCATCATTAATCCATTATTATATCTACTTTAGCGATGGAAAACCCACATTTTTCTAGGGAATTTTCCCTAGTTACCTGGGATTTTTCTTGTGGTGCATGATGTCAAACTCACATTGACTATTAAGAAATCATAATTTAAAAAAACTAAATTAAATTACTTCATTTGAAGAATTGAAAGATGAGGTAGATAAGTTCATCGTGTTGCAGTTCAACACTACCACATTCACAAAATGATGATCCATTGTTTCAACTAATAGATGTATGAATACTAAAATCGCAACCTCATTCTACAACATGTATGATTCTAGTCACTAATATCATTGCTCATTTAATAGTAAAAAAAGCAAAAAACAAAAAATCAAAACAAATTGATCCCGCTCAACTTGAAATACAACTTTGTAGATGCAATAGGAACTTACTTCATCATTGTAAATGCCAACGGTGATTACCACAAATGATGCATAGCACAAATGAGTACCACAAAATCATTTAATAAAGATGCATAGCACCGGTATATGATTTTGTAGTTATGATGCTCCACAAATAAGTACCACAAAGAGATCACAGCACAAAAAAAACTTTAAATAGTGGTACAATACCCATGGCTATGAAGAATCAACATCTATAAGAAATAAAATCATAAAAGAAGTAAGAAGATGATTAAAAAATAATAATGACCCACTGCTATCTACTTAAGGCATTTCCAAATGATTTCACATTATAGGGCATGCTGCTCTTCAATAGCTCACCATTCATAGATGAACTTCCATCATTATATGGTAGATAATAGTTATTAAATTCTTGAATTGAACTTACATCATCATAAAAATATATCATACAGATAGAAGTCTGCATATCTTTTTAGTTTGTACAAATTATTAGGTGGTGATTAATTAAAGGTAAACCAAATTATTCTAATTCAACAATATTTTAAAATTAGTTTAGTTAATCGTGAGGATTGTATGCAGCAAAAAGAGATGTAGGTAGTGATTATCACTTATAGATAACATGAATAATGTCCCCCCCCCCCGCTACTAATATCACTTGGGGCTAGACATAGCTGAGCCTACAGATTCTCCAGTAGGTTTTTCTACAAAAATTTTCTCCATTGAACCATTTTTTTTCTAATATAGATGGACATAGAGTAAGCAGAAGTCTGACATATCTTCTTTTCCTGATTTACACACATTGAACTTGTCTGCATTTGTGCACTAAAACTCATGTGGGGCAAGATAAATGTTATGCCTTGTCATTCTTGCGTTCAAAATAATACATGCTGCTCCCCTATTCGCATCCACTTATGATATCCCCATCTACAGTAGAAGGAAATTTTTCTAGTCAAAGAAGCAACAACAGTAACAATCATGTTTGCATAATAGAATACCAATGTTTTTTTGATGGATTTGATGAAAAAGGATGTGTAAAAGAATTAAGAAATAGGATTAGAGAAAAGAAGAGATGCCTAACAATAGATCAAGTGATGGCAATAAAGAAAAAAATTTGAAGTGGAAAACAAGCTCGAACCAGAGAGCAAGAAAAACTGGCTCATGAACTTGACTTGCATCCAAGACAAATAGTTGTTTTGTTCTAAAACCACCATGTTAGGTAGAAAACCAAGCATTTAGAGAGAGATTATGACCTCCTAAAAGCAAATAATGATTCACTGAAGCTCAATTATAAAGCCCTTAAACATTATCACGAAGCCTTGATAAAACAAATTAGGGAACTAAAGGCACATCTTAAGGCTGAAAACACGGAGACTAGTAGCTTGTTCAACAAGGGGGAGGGTCTTATACTAGAAATAGACTAGAAATAGACTATAAGGAGTTTAAGAGTGGATTATTAGATAGTGATTCGAGTGCAATCCTGAAGGATGATAATAATTTGGATTCTGGGATTTCTTCTATCAGGTTGAAAAATTGTAGCAAATCACATATCAAATTACGATAGTCAAGCATGGAATCATGGATTAATACATACAGACATGGAATGGGGTTGAAGATTACGAAAGCACACATCCTCACCTCTGAATTAGTTGCTATCTACTTCATAATGGAAGTTGTAACTTGCAATGCTCACGACCTAGGCACAAAAAAAAATCCTAGGCGAGTTTTAGGTTTTTATGCTCATGACCTAGTGCATAAAAAAATACTAGACGAGTTTTAGGTTTTTATGCTCATCACCTGCTCACGACATGGTGCACGAAACTATGTTCATCATAGTTCCTCTTCTGAAAGTAACTGTGATGAACAGTGAACACATGCGACTTTTAGAATTTTATTTATAATTTTATGAATATAATAAGAAATAAATTTATAGTCATAAAATTTTATATGATTTAATATATTTTAAAATTTATAAAAATCCTAAATTAATTTATAATGAGAAGATCATAAAAATAAATATTTATTATTTTAATAAAAATATAATATAAAAAGCTAATAATCAAAATCTTATGCAATACTTTAATTATTAAAAATTTTAGTAAGGGCAAAAATAAAACATGAATTCAAATAAACTAAGGTTAATTTGATAGAACTTTTCAAATGTGTTAAAAATGCAAAAAATTATTTTAAGTATTTTTAGGACAAAAAATATCATTAGTAATATTTAAAAAAAATTTGAAACTCTAAAAAACACTCGAAGTGTTCTTTTAATAAACACTTGGAGATTATTTTTTATAACACTTGAAGTGTTATTTTAAAAATTCAAATTTTTTTGTAAATATTTTTTAATAGATTCCTATAATCATAACAATAGTTTTATTACAATTTTATTAATATAAATATATTCATTATTTTAGATTTTTTATAATATTTTTTTATGATCATACAAATAATAATTTTAAGCTTTTATTATTACAAATGTTTATGTATATTCATTTAATAATTCAAAAAATTTTTAAATTTTTTATAATTATAGAATTAATTATTTAATGTTTTTATTAATACATATATGTAAATTTATTTTTTAATTAACTCAAATATTATATTGTAAATATTTTTAATACTTTATAATTCTATATATAATTAATTTAGCATTTATTAAAATAAATTTTTATTTGTATTTATATATTTTTGTTATTATATATTTATAATATCATATTTTTATTATTATATGAGAAAGCATCTTTCAATGAACCCTAATCTATAAACCATGACAAACCTTTAATATAAAAAATTACATCAAATATTTAAACAAATAATATAAAAAAAGAAAATAATTCAGAATAGATTAATGATAGAAATAATCCTTGGATAAATAGCTAGGGAAAATTCCAAGCTAAATGTATATATTTTTTAAAAATTAATAATTAAGGATGAATCGCTTGCATTTAATATATAATTGTAAAATAATTTATAGAGAATGATTTAGTGAGTGTTTTTTTCTCGAGTTAAGTAGCTAGAAAAAATCCGTATCTAAAGTCATTGCTAAATTTTCTGCCATTCTTTGTGACAAATTATGCGACAATAATAGCTAGGAAAATTTTTCAATCGAAAATTTCTGTCTCTAATCTGTCACAAATCCATTACAAATTTATTATTCAATGTAAAATCTAACAACTTTTGCTATTCCCTAGCTAATCCCTTGCAAATTAGCAAGGGAATATATTCCTAGCAAAATATTCGTAGGTAATTATTATAGATAGATAAATATAGATATAGACAGATGATAAATAGGAATATAGAGTGATAGACAGCCATATAGATAGATAGATAGATTTATAGATGTATAGAAAGGTAGACATATATAAAGATAAATAGATAAATATATAGACAAATAGACATATAGACTAATAGATAGAAAGAATGATGGATATATAGGTATATAGGTAAGTTGATTAATAGACAAATAGATAGATAGATAAATAAACATAAATGTTGCTAGACGGAAAAAATTATAGACAGATATACATAAAAAATATAGGTATATAGATATATAGACAGATAGATAGATAGACAGATTGATATATAGTTAGATCGAAATATTTGTAGATAGAAAGATAGATAAATTGATAGAAAGATAGATAAATAGATGGATAGATAAAATAGGTAGATAGATAGATAAATATTTAATAGATAGATAGACATACACACACACACACACACACACACACACACATATAAATATATAGAAAGATAGATAGATTGACAGATTGACAGATAGATAGACAAATAGACTGATTGAAAAATGGATAAATAGATAGATTAATTGATAATTAGATAGACAAATAGACAGATATATATATATATAGACAGTAAGATAGATAGTTTGACAGATAGTTAGATAGAGAGATTAGTAGATATTAAGATAGCCAAATTGATAGAAAGATAGATACATATATGGATTATAGACACATATATAGGTAGACAAGTTGATAGATAGAATAGATAGATATTTAATAGATAGACAGAAAGATAACTAGTTAGATAGATAGATAGACATTTAGACTTATAAAAAGATAGATACATTAATATATTTATAGATAGACAAATCGACAGATAGACAGAATTGATAGTTGGATAGATAGACAGATTGATAGATGGTGAGATAGACAAATAGACAAATAGAAAAATAGAAAAATAGATAGATAGATAGCTAGAAAGACAAATAGACAGATAGACAGACAGATAGATAGATAGACATATAGACAAATGATCGTAGAAAGATAGATAGATATAATTTTAATAGATAGACAAATAGAAAGATAGATAGACAGATAGAGAGAGATAGAAAAATAGATATATTGGTAGAAAGATAGATTAACATATAAAGAAATTGACATATAGATTGATATACAGATAGACATATAGACATATAGACAAATAGTCAGTTAGACAGGTAGGCATGTAGACAAGTATATAGACAAATAAATAGATAGATATATAAAGAAATAGTTAGATAGATAGATAAATGGATATATAGAAAGATAGATGATTGACTGAGACACAGATATATAGACTAATGTACAAATAGATAGAGAGATATACAAATTGATAGATAGTAAGATAGGCAAAATGATAGATAGACAGATATATAGATAGATATATAGATAGACCAATTGAAAGAGAGACAGATAGACAAATATACAAAAAGATAGCTAGATAGATAGACAGATAGAGATATAAACAAATAAATAGATAGATAGATTGATTGAAAGATAGATTGATTGAATAATTTAAAGATAGATACATAGACATATAGAAAGATAGACAGATATATATATATATATATATATATATATAATGATAGACAATAGATAGATAGATAGACAAATAGATAGATAGACAAATAGATAGGTAGACAAATAGAAAGATAAGAAGATAGATAGATAAATAGATACACAAATAGACAATAAGACAGATATAAAGATAGATAAAGATATAGATAGATAGGAAGAGAGATAGATAAAAAGATATAGAGATATATAGATAGATAGTTAAAGAGATAGATTGATAGATTGACAGATTGAAAGATAGATAGATAGACAAAAAGATATAAAGATAGACAAATAAATAGATAGATAGATAGACATATATATAAATAGATAGATAGATTGCTAGATAGAAAATAGATAGATAGACATATAGATTGATACAATTTTGAGAGATAGAAAGATCGATAAATAGGCAGATAGTCCGATAGATAGATAGAAAGATAGATATACATATAGATAAATAGACAAACAGACATATATATTGAAAGACTAATAGACATATAGACAAATATATCGAAGAAAGATATATAGATAGACTGAAAGATAATTAGGTAGAAAGATAGATATATAGATAGATAGAAAGACACATAGATAGATAGACAAATAGTTAGATGGATAGAAAGACAAATTTACATATTGACTTATAGATAGATAAATAGATAGGTAGATAGATAGGTTGATTGACATATAGATAGTGGGATAGATAAATTGGTTGATAGACAGATTGATTAAAACATAGACATATAGACAGAAATATATTATAAAAATAGATCGATACATAGATAGATACATATGTATACAGGGAGATAGGTAGATATGTACATAGGTAGACAGATAGAGACACAGATATATGCATAGATAGATATACACATAGATATATAAATTGATAGACATATAGGTAAATAGGTATATAAACAAATAGATGGACATACAGATAGATAGATAGATAGATAGATAGGCAAGTAGATAGAAAGATTAATAGATATATAGATAGATAGAATTATAAAAATATAGATAGATAGAAAAAAAACATATAGACAAATAGTCAGATAGAAGGATAGACATGTAGAAAAATAGAAAGAAAGACATATAGACAAATATACAAAAAGATAGATATATAGATTAACAAATAGATAGATAGATAAATAGATATATAGATAGATTGATTGATTGATAAATTGATAGATAGATAGGCATATAGATAGATAATAGATAGATAAATATTAACGATAGATATATATATATAGAGATAGATAGACAGACAGTTAGTTAGACTGATAAAATTATAACCACATAGACAGATAGACTAATAGACTAATAGAATAAAAGATAGATAAATACAAAATTAAGATATATAGATAGATATATTGATTGATTGAATAATAGACAGATAGATAGATTAAAAACAATATATAACATAATAGACAGATAGACAAATATATAGTTAGAAATATCGCATCATTAATAGACAATGAAGATTATAATTAAATATATAGATAGTTAAATATATAGATAGATAGATAGATAAATATATAGATAGATAGATAGATAAATATATAGATAGACTGAATAGACATATAGATAGATACATAGACAAATAGATAGATTAATAGATATTGAAAAATGGATAGATACAGAGATTAATAGAGATTATATAGACAAATATACAACTAGACAAATTAGATATATAGATAGAAAAATAAATTAGTTGACTGATAGTTTAGATAGAAAGATTAGTAGATATTAACATAGACAAATTGATAGAAAGAAATATAGATAGATTATAAACACATATATAGGTAGACATATAGATAGATAGAATAGATAGATGATTAATAAAATAGATAGATATTTAGTTAGAAAGATAAAAGATAGTTAGACATATAGACATATAGAAGATATATACATTGATAGATTATAGATAGACAGATAGACATATTTGACAGATGGATAGATAGACAGATTAATAGATAAAGAGATAAACAATAGACAATAAAAACACTAAACAGATAGATTGAAAGAAAAATAGATAGATAGATAGACATATAGAGAATGATAGTAGAGAGATAGATAGATAGACAAATATTAGACAGAAAAATAGAAGATAGATATATAGAAAGATAGAGAGATAGACAGTTAGACATCTGGATAGAAAGATAGATACATATAAAAAAATTGACAGATAGATATATAGCTAGATAGACATATTGACAGATAGACATATAGTTAGTTAGACAAGTAAACATGTAAACAAGTAGTCAGACAAATAAATAGATAGATAAATAAATAATAGTTAGATTGATAATAGACAAGATTGATATATAGAAATAAAGATAGATAGATAGAATGAGACACATATAGATAGGCTGAGACACCAGATAGATACACAAATAATACATATAGATTAGAGAGATAGCAATAGATAGTTAGAGAGATAGACAAAATGATACATATACGATATATAGATAGATATATATTATATATATAAACTTTGATTGAAGAGAAATAGATAGAAAAATATACAAAAAGATGGCTAGAATAGATAACAGATAGAATATAACAAATAGATAGATAGACAGATAGATAGATAGACTGAAAGATAGATAGATTGACTAATTTACAGATAGTAGATAACATATAGAAAGATAGACAAATATATATATATATATATATAATGATAGACAATAGATAAATGTATATATATAGAAAAATAAAAATATAGATAGATAAACAGATACACGAATAGACAGTTATACAGATATACAGATAGATAAAGAGATGCATAGATATATAGATAGAGAGATAGAGAGATATAGAGATTACAGATAGTTAGATAGTTAGAGAGATAGATTGATAGATAGACAGATTGAAAGATAGATAGATAGAGAGAAAGATATACAGGTAGATAAGCATATAGATAGATAGACAGATAAACATATATACAAATAGATAGAAAGATTGCTAGATAGACAAATAGATAGGTAGCATATAGATTGATAAAATCTAGAGAGATAGAAAGATAAGTAAATAGGCAGATAGTCAGATAGATAGATGTACATATAGATAGACAGATAGATAGATATACCTAATATACTGATAGACATAGACAGATATATCGAAAAGAAAGATATATAGATAGACTGAAAGATAATTAGATAGAAAGATAGATATCTAGATAGATAGAAAGACACATAGATAGATGATATATAGATAGTTAGATAGATAGAAAGACAAATAAACATATTGACTTATAGATACATAAACAAATTTTTAGATAGAAAGAAAAATAGACATATTGACTGATAGATAGATAAACAGATAGGTAGATAGATATATAGATAAATATGAAACATAGACAGACAGATAGATAGATAGATAAATAGACAAACAGATAGATACATAGATAGATACATAGTTATACAGGTAGATATGTAGATTGATAGATAAATAGATAGATGCTTAGATAGATAAATAGATAGATAGATAAATTGATAGACATATAGATAAGTAGATAGATACAAAAATATAGACATATAGATAGAAAGATAGATCGACAAGTAGATAGAAAGATTAATAGATATATAGATAGATAGAATGAGAATTATAAATAGATAGAAAAAATCATATAGACAAAAGGTCAGATAGAATGATTGATAGGTAGACAATAGAAAGAAAGACATATAGACAAATATACAAATAGATATATAGATAGATTGAAAAATATATAGAAAATAATAAATAAAAAATAAATAAATAAATAATATATATATATATATATATATATATATTTATTGATAGATAGACAAATAGATATAGATAGACATATAGATAAATAAATAGACAAATAGATATTAAAGTAATCAGATATATAGAAAGGCTATAGACAAACAATTAGATAGATAGATAAAATTGATAACCAGATATACAGATATACTAATAGACTAATAGACTGATAGATAGATAGAAAAAATTAAGATAGATAGATAATTAATAGACAAATAGATAATAAATAGACATATAACCTGATAGACAGATAGCCAGATAGACAGATATACAATTAGATAAGATTGATACATTGATAGATAAATAGAAATGATATAATTAAATATATAGTATTTAAATATATTGTCTAATAGATTATAGATAGATACATAGATAAATAGATAGCTTAGTATAGATAGGTAGACAGATAGATAGAGATAGGATAGATAGATAGATAATTGGAAATACACAATTATAGAGAGATAGTTAGATAGGTAGAGAATAGAGAGATATATAGATAGTGAGATAGAGAGATAGATAGATTACAAAGAGAGAGATTGATAGATAAACAAATTTTTAGATAGCGATATGATAGACCTATATATATAGATAGATAGACAGATAGACTTAGACATATAGACATATAGACATATAGACAGATAGACATATAAACATATACACAAATAGATAGATAGATAGATACAAACAGATGATAGATAGATAGACTATTGATAGATAGATAGACAGATAGATATATAGACATATAGACATATAGACAGATAGACATATAAACATATACAAATAATAGAGAGATAGTCAAACATATTGATAGATAGATAGACAATTGATAGATAGATAGACAGATAGACATAGATACATATAGACATATAGACAAATCATTGATAGACAAAGAGATTAGATAGATAAATAAAAATATCGATAGATAATAGATAGATAAATGGATAGACAAATAGAATGATAGACAATAGATTTATAGACATATAGGCATATAGACTCATATACAGGTAAATAGATAGATAGATAGATAAATAGATAAATAGAAAGCAGATAGATAGATAGACAAATATATAGATAGTCAGATAGACAGATACATAGAAGATAGAGAAAAATAGATAGACAATTATGTATATTGAATATTGAAAAATACACAAATAGACATATATAGATAGATAGATAGACAATATAGATAGATAGATAGAAAATAGATAGATAAATATATTGACAGATAAATAGATAGTCATATAGACATAGATAGTTAGACAGATAGACAATTAGACAAATAGATAGATAAATATATTGGCAGATAAATATATAGACAAAGAGATAAAGAGAAAGCCATATATAAAGATAGATAGTTGATAGATAGATTAATATATAGCAAGTAGATATATAGATAAATAGATAGATAGACATATATATAATTGTAAAATTAGACATATAGAAATAGTGATGGTAAACAACTAGAGAGATAGATAGATAAAAGATAAAAAGATAGATAATAGACAAATAGATAGATAGATAGCAAGAGAGATAGAATGATTAACAATAAAAAATAGATATATATACATATAGATAGATAGATAGACAAAATGACACATTTAAAGATAAGGAGATAGATAGATATAGATTGATATAGATAGGTAGATGGTAGATAGGTAGACAAGTAGAGAGGTATATAAGTAGATAGGTAGATAAAAAGACAGATAAAGAGATAGATAGATAGATAGATAGATATAGAATGATAGTAAATAAATAGATAGAATGATAGATAGACAAATAGATAGATAAAAAGATAGATAGATATATAGTTAGATAGAAAGATTGAAAATAGGAAAGTAGATAGATAGATAAATAGGTAGCTACACTGATATAATGATAGAATGAAAGATATATAGATAGATAAACAAATAGATAGATAGACAAAGAGATAGATAGATAGGTAAAATATATATAGATAATTGGTAGATAGATATTCAGATTGAATGATAGTGAAATAGATAGATTGATAGATGCAAAGATTTAAATTAATATGTCGATAGTAAAATAATTACATAGACATTTAGTTAGATAGACATATAGATAGATAGCAAGATTGATAGAAAGATATTGATATATAGATCCATATATTGATAGATTTATTTATAGATTGTAGATAAATATACAAACAGATAGATTGATTGATTGTAAGATTGATCGATCGATAGATATATAGATAAATAGATAGAAAGATATTAATAGATAGATAGCTAGACAAAAAATAAAAAGATAAATAGATAGGTAGACATACAGATAGTTCGATAGATAGAGATACAATAGAAAAATAGACAGATAGAAAGATAGATAGATGTATAGATTGAAAGATTGATAAATAGGAAAGTAGATAGATAGATAAAAAGTTAGATAGACATAATGATAGAATGAAATATAGTTAGATATATAAACAAATAGATAGATAGACAAAAAGATATATAGATAGATAGTCATTATATAGAAGAAAGATATAAGAAATGATAGATATATAATAGATATATTGATTGATAGTCAAATAGATAGATAGAAAGATTTACAAATTAATAGGTAGATAGGAAAATATTACATAGATAGACAGTGAAATAGACATATAGATAGATAGCTAGATTGATAGATAGGTATATAGATAGGTAGATAGATAGATAGATAGATAGATACATATATTGATTGATTTTTTATTTTTATTGATGAAAGACAAATAGATAGACAAATAGAAATAGATAGAGAGAAACACAGATAGATAAAAAAATAGATAGATAGATAGATAATTAATAGATAGATAGCTAGATAACTAGACAAACAAAAGATAGATAGGTAGAGAGATATTACAATTACAATTAGAAAGATATACATATAGATAGACATATTACAATTAGAAAAATATAGATATTACAATTAGAAAGACAAATAGATAGATAGACATACAGATAGTATGATAGATAGATAGATATAAAAATAGACAATAAAATAGATATTACAATTAGAAAGATATACATATAAATCGATAGACAGACAGATAGATAATAGATAGATAGGTAGAGAGATAGACATGTAGATAGTTAGATAGGTAGACATGTAGATAGGTGATGGTTATGCAAGTAGAAAGGTAGACAGGGAGAAAGGTAGAAAAGTAGACAGTAGATAGGTATCCAATAGATAGGTAGATTGGTAGACAGGTATAACTGAAAGATAGACAAGTAGATAAGTATCAGGTAGACTAATATTCATGTAAGAACGTTGACAGTTAACATATAGGTTGGTAAAAGTGGTAGATTGGTAGACATCACATAGATAGAAGGTAGATAGGGTAACAGGTAGACACGTATATATGTGGACAGGTTGATAGGTAGATATATAGACAGTAACTGGTATACAGATTGACTGATAGATAGTATAATATAGATAGAAGATAGACTAATAGAAATAAGATAGATAGATAGACAATTAGACAGATAGATAGATAGAGATATAGACATAGACTGATAGAAAGAAAGATCTATATAGATGGCTAGATAATAGATAGATAGGTAGATAGTTAATTGATAAAATAACTAGATACAGAGAAGATATATTGATTGATTGATTGATACATAGATACAAGTTAGATAGATAGACAGAAAAATAGATTAATAGATAGATAGATTGATTAATATAGAAAGTTAGATAGATAGATATACAGATAAACAAATACACAGATATATAATTAAGTAGATAGAAACATAATTAGATAGATAGATTAATTTATAGATAGGTAAAAAGATAAATAGATATATTGATAAATAGTAATAGAGATATATAGATAGATAGGTAGATATATATATATATACACATATATAAAAAAAAAAATAGATAGATAGATAGGTGGATAGATAAAAAGATAGAAATATAGATAGATAACATGTAAATAGCTAGATAGATAGATTGGTAGAAAGAAGAAAGACGGATAGATAAATAGATAGATTGATATATATATATATATATATATATATATAAGATAAAAGATAGATAAATAAATACATATATGGAAATA